>PVIA01006826.1:0-91554 GCA_004024845.1 Tonatia bakeri
CCCTTTACTCCCCTCCACCCTACCCACCCCCTCCCACCCACATTCCTCCCTTTAGTTCATGTCCATGTGTCATAAGTTCTTTAGTGTCTACATGTCCCATACTATTCTTACCCTCCCCCTGGCTATTTTCTACCTACTGTCTATGCTACTTATTCTCTATATCTTTTCCCACTCCCCCCCTCCTCCTCCCACTTCCCTGTTGCTAACCTTCCATTTGATGACTTCTTTTTACTGTTCATATTTTTAATCTTCTTTTTCTTTAACATTTCATATAATAAGGGCTTGGAGATGATGACCTCCTTTAACTTGGCCTTGTCTGAGAAGCACTTTATCTGCCCTTCCATTCTAAATGAAAGCTTTGCTGGATAGAGCAATCTGGGATGTAGGCCCTTGCCTTTCATGACTTAGAATACTTCTTTGCAGCCCCTTCTTGCCTGTAAAGTCTCTTTTGAGAAATCAGCTGACAGTCTGATGGGAACTCCTTTGTGGCTAACTGTCTCCTTATCTCTTGCTGCTTCTGGGATTCTATCCTTCATTTTTACCTTGGGTAATGTAATTATGATGTGCCTTGGCGTGTTCCTCCTTGGGTCCAACCTCTTTGGGACTCTCTGAGCTTCCTGGACTTCCTGGAAGTCTATTTCCCTTGCCAGATTGGGGAAGTGTTCCTTTAATATCTGTTTAAATAAGTTCTCAATTTGTTGCTCTTCCTCTTCCCCTTCTGGTACTCCTATAATTCGGACGTTGGAATGTTTAAAGGTGTCCTGGAGGTCCCTAAGCCTCTCCTCATTTTTTTGAATTCTTGTTTCTTCATTCTTTTCTGTTTGGTTGTTCCTTTCTTCATTCTGGTCCACTCCATTGATTTGAGTCCCAGTTTTCTTCCCCTCACTTTTTTTTCCCTGTGCATTTTCCTTCATTTCTCTTATCGTAGCCTGCATTTGTTCATCTAATTTATGTCCAAAGTCAACCAATTCTGTGAGTATCCTGATCACCAGTGCTTTGAACTGTGCATCTGATAGTTCGGCTATCTCTTGGTCACTTAAAAAAATTCGTTCTGGAGCTTTCAATTCTGTTTGAGCCATCTTTTTTATTTTTTATTTTCCTTTGGTTTGGTTGCAGCTGTTACATTAGGGCAGCGGAGCCTTAGGTGTTCACCAGGGCGGGGCACTGCAGTTGCTGGGTTGTGACGTTTTATGTCGGGGCGGGGCCTGAGAGGGAACAATGGCACCTGCTCCACTCTCTCTAGGACTTCTGTCCCCTTCACTGCCTCCCACAAGCAAATTGGGCCCTTCTGGTGCTGGCTCCCAGGCGGGTGGGCTTGTGAACTTTCTCGGACTCTGTGGGTTTCCCCAAGAAGTCTCCTGTGAGGCTGAGAAAATCTCCTGGCCTCAGCTCCCAGTCGGTGCTCTTAAGCTTTGAAACCCAGCGGCGCTGAGTCTCTGGGCCTCGCAGTCTGCTTCGCTGCCCGTTTTCACTTAGTTTGTCTGTGCGCAAATGCGTGACTGTGGACAGCCAGCTGTCTTGAGTCTCTCACTGGGTCTGCTAGTTGCCTCCTGCACTCAGGGTCCACCACTGGTCCGTCAGCTGCCTTCTGCACCCTGCGCGCCCATGCCTGCCAGCCAGCATTTCTTAGTGCCTGCCAGCCAGCGTTTCTTCCCTCTGGGAACCCTCAACCCCTTTCCACAGGCCTCCGACTCCACCCCTCCTTACCAGTCTGGATGTACTGTAGTCTGACTTCTGTTCAGTTCATTTCTCTCTATTCTGGTTGTTTTTTGTTTCTCAATTTTTGTTGTCCTTAGTTTTGGTTGCGTGATGAGGCACAATGCAACTGCCTATGCCTCCATCTTGGCCAGAACTCCCATGTGTCCTTTATAGTTGTTCCTGAAAACCCTTCCCCCTTTAACCCCTCCCACCTCCCCTCTGGTTACTGCCCATTTGTTCTTAATTTCAATATCTCTGGTTATATTTTGCCTGCTTGTTAGTTTTGTTGATTAGGTTCCAATTATAGGTGAGATCATATGATATTTGTCTTTCAAAACCTGGATTATTTCATTTAGCATAATGCTCTCCAGTTCCATCCATGCTATCACAAAGGGTAGGAGATCCTTTTTTCTTTCTTCTGCATAGTATTCCATCATGTAAATGTACCATAATTTTCTGATCCATTCATTGATTGATGGGCAATTAGGTTGCTTCCAGCACTTGGCTATGGTAAATTGTGCTGCTATGAACATGGGGGTGCATAGATTCTTTTGGAATGGTGTTTTAGGGCCCTTATGATATAATCCCAGCAGTGGAATTTCTGGGTCAAAAGGTAGTTCCATTTTTAGTTTTCTGAGGAAATTCTGTACTGTTTTCCACAGTGGCAGCACCAGTCTACATTCCCACCAGCAGTGCACTAGGGTTCCCTTTTCTCTACATCCTCTCCAACGCTTGTTTGTTGATTTGTTTAAGAAGGCCATTCTGACCAGTGTGAAATGGTATCTCATTGTGGTTTTGATTTCCATCTCTCTGATGGCTAGCAATGCTAAGCATCTTTTCATATGTCTCTGGGCCATCTCTACATCCTCCATGGAGAATTGTCTGTTCAGGTCCTTTGCCCATTTTTCAATTGGGTTGTTTGTCTTCCTGGACTGTAGTCAAGTGAGTTCTTTATATATTTTGGAGATTGAACCCTTGCCCAAGTTATCATTGACAAATATGTTTTCCCATATAGTTGGTTCTCTTTTCATTTTAATGATCTTTTCTTTAGCTGTGCAGAAGGTTTTTATTTGATGAGATTCCATTTGTTTATTTTTTCCTTTATGTCCTTTGCTGTAGGGGAAATATCAGTGAAAATATTGCTATGTGGAATATCTGAGATTTTCCTTTTTTTGTTCTCCTGTAGGACTTTAATAATGTCATGACTTATAATGAAGTCTTTCAGCCACCTTGAATTTATTTTTGTGTATGGTGTAAGTGGGTGATCAAGTTTAATTTTTTTGCATGTAAGTGTCCAGATCTCCCAACATCATTTGCTAAAGAGGCTATTTTTACTCAATTTTATGCTTCTGCACCTTTGTCAAATATTAATTGATGATAGAGACTTGGGAATATTTCTCAGATCTCTATTATCTTTTACCGATCTATGTGTCTGTTCTTATGCCAGTACCAGGCTGTTTTGATAACAGTGGCTATGTATTACAGTTTGTTATCAGATACTGTGAGTCCTCCTGGTTTGTTCTTCTTTGTCAAAATTACTCTGGCTATTCAGGGTCCTTAATGATTCCAGATAATTTTTTAAAGATTTTATTTATTTATTTTTAGAGAGGGAGGGGAGGGAGAGAGAGAGAGAAAAAGAGAAACATCAATGTGCAGTTGCTGGGGGCCATGGCCTGCAACCCAGGCATGTGCCCTGACTGGGAATCGAACCTGCGATACTTTGGTTCGCAGCCCGCACTCAATCCACTGAGCTACACCAGCCAGGGCAATTCCATATAAATTTTTGAAATGTTAGTTCTATATCTGTGAAATACGCCATTGGTACTTTAATAGGGATTGTATTGAATCTACAAATTGCTTTGCGTAGTATGGCCATTTGGGTGATGTTAATTCTTCCAATCCATTAACATGGTATATGCTTCCATTTGTTAGTGTCTTCCTTAATTTCTTTATTCAGTTTTGTGTAGTTTCTGAGTAAAGGTCTTTCACATTCTTGGTTAGGTTTATGCCTAGGTACTTTATTTTTCATATTGCTATATCAAATGGGATTTTTCCTGATTTCTGTTTCTGATATTTCATTATTGGTATACAAAAATGCCTTCAATTTCTGAATATTGACTCTGTATCCTGCTGCTTTGACAAATTCACTTATTAAGTTGAGTAATGTTTTGGTGGAGTCTATAGGTTTTCTATGTACACTATCACATCATCTGCAAACAATGACAGTTTTGCTTCGTCTTTTCCAATTTGGATGCCTCTTATTTCTTTTTCTTGTCTAATAGCTGTGGCTAGGACTTCCAATGCTATGTTGAACAGGAGTGGTGAAAGCAGACATCCTTTTCTTGTTCCTGATATTAGTGGGAAAGCTTTTAGTTTTTGCTCATTGAGTATGACGTTGGTTGTAGGTCCCTCATATATGACATTTATTATGTTGAAGAATGCTTCCTTTTTTCCCACTTTGCTGAATGTTTTTGTCATAAATGGATGAGGTACTTTATCAAATGATTTTTCCCTATCGATATGATCATGTGATTTTTTGTCCTTCCTTTTGTTTATGTGACATAATACATTAATTGATTTGTGAATATTGTACCATCCTTGCATCCCTGGGATGAATCCCACTGGATCATGGTGTATGATCTTTTTCATCTATTGCTGGATGTGGTTTGCCAATATTATGTTGAGGATTTTACCATCTATATTCATCAGCAATATTAAGTGCAGTTTTCTTTCTTTGTTGTGTCTTTATCTGGTTTGGGGATTAGGATGATCCTGGCTTCATAAAAAGAATCTGGGAGTCATCTGTCTTAGATTTTTTTGAATAGTCTGTGAAGGATAGGGGTTAGCTCACCCTTAAATGCTTTGTAAAATATGCATGTGAAATTGTCCAGTTCAGGGCTTTTGTATGCCAAGATTTTTTTGATTACTGCTTCAATTTTGTCAGCTGTTATTGATATGTCCAGGCTTTCTGCTTCTTCTTCATTCCATTTTGGAAGAGTGTATTTTTCTAGAAATTTGTCCATTTCACCTAGGTTTTCAAATTTCTTGGTATATAGTTCTTTATAGCAATTTCTTTATATTTCTGTGATATCAGTTGTAATCTCTCCTCTTTCATTTCTGATTGTATTTATTTTGTTCTCTCTCTCTCTCTCTTTTGATGAGTCTGCTTAAAGCTTATCAATTTTATCTTCTCAAAGAACAAGCTTCTGGATTTATAGATCCTTAGAATTCTTCTTTTAGTCTCTATGTCATTTAATTCTTCTTTGATATTGGTTATTTCCTTCCTTCTACTTCCTATGGGCTGTCTTTATTTTTCCTGGAGTTCTTATAGGTGTAGGGTTAGGTTGTTTTTTTCAAATATTTCTATCTTTTTAAAATAGGCTTGTATTGCTATACAGTTTCCTTTCGGCACTGCCTTTACTGTGTCCCATATGTTTTGGATTGTTCTGAGTTCATTTTCATTTCTTTCCAGAAAATTTTTTATTTCTTCCTTTATCTCATTATTAACTCATTCATTGTTTAGTAGCATGCTATTCAATCTCCATGAGTTTGAGTGTTTTTGAGTTTTTTCCTTGAGGTTGGTTTCCAGTTTCAGTTCCTTGTGATCTGAGAACATGCTTGATATGATTGCAGAATTTTTTGAATTTTTTGAGGCTTGTTTTCTTTCCTATCATGTGGTCTATTGTTAAAAATATTCCATGTACATTATTTTAAAAGTATGTGTACTTTGCTTCTTTGGGAGTCCATTTGATCTAGGACATTGTTCAGTGCTGCAATATCTTTGTTGATATTTTGCTTGGAAGATCTATACATTTTTGACAGTAGGGTGTTAAAGTCCCCTACTATAATTGTGTTGCTGTCAATATTTTTCTTGAACTCTTCCAACATTTTCCTTATATATTTGAGTGCTCCTCTGTTGGGTACATATGTTAATGTCTTCCAGACAGATTCTTTCCTTGAATATGAAATGACCTTCTCAGTCTCTTTTTATGGCCCTTATTTTGCAGTCTAATTTGTCTGATATGAGTATTGCTACCCTGGCTTTTTTTCCCTGTCCATGCTTAGAATATTTTTTTCCAAATCTTCACTTTCAGGCTGTGTATATTTTTTGTTCTGAGGTGGATCTCTTGTAAGCAGCGTGTTTGTGGGTCGTGTTTTCTTATCCATTCAGCTACTCTATGTCTTTTGATTGGAGCATTTAATCCATTAACATTTAAAGTTATTATTGATAGGTACTTATTCATTACTATTTTACTTCCTTTGTACCTGTGTTCCTTTCTCTCTCACTCTTTTTCTTCCTTTTATCAAAGTAGTCCCTTTAGTATGTCTTGCAGTGCTGATTTGGTAGAGGTGTATTCTTTGAGTTTCTTTTGTCGAGGAAACTCCTTATTTGACTTTACATTTTAATTGAGAGCCTTGCTGGACAGAGTAATCTTGGTTGCAGGCATTCGTTTTTTATTACCTGGAGTATTTTTTGCCATTCTCTTCTAACTTGGAATGTTTCCATCGAGAAGTCAGCTGCTTTCCTTATCAGGGCTCCTTTGCATGTTACTTCCTATTTCTCCCTTGCTACCTTTAAGATTTTCTCTTTGTCTTGGAATTTTACCATTTTAATTATGATGTGTCTTGGAGTGGGGCTCTTTGGGTTCCTATTGACAGGGATCTTCTGTGTTTCCTGGATCTGTGTGACTTTTTCCCTCATCAAATTAGGGAAGTTTTCCATCATTACTTTTTCAAACAGTTTTTCTATCCCTTGCTCTTCTTCTTCTCCTTCTGGTATCCCTATTATACAGATATTATTATGTTTCATGTTGTCCTGCAGTTCCCTTAACACCCATTCATTCTTTCTGAGTCTTTTTTTTTCCTTTTCTTACCATTTTTGGGTGTTTTTTCTACCTTGTCCTCCAGCTCACTGATTTGATCCACTGCTTCATCTAACCTGCTTTTGATTCCTTCTATTGAGCTCTCCAATTCAGAAATTGTATTCTTCATTTCCTCTTAGTTCTTGTTGATAGTTTCTATTTCCTTATTCATGTTAATATAGTTTTCAGTGAGTTCATCTTAGTTTCCCTATAGCTTTTGGTAATTCTCAGTGAGTTCATTGAGCTTCCTTATAACCATTGCTTTGTACTCAATATCTGATAGTTGACTTGCATCTATTTTATTTAGCATTCTTCCTGAGGCTTCCTACTTTCCTTTCATTTGGGGTTTGTTTGTCTTCCCATTGTTTGTGAAACTCTTCATGTTAACCTCAGCTTCTTAAATAGATCTGTTCTGCCTTCCTGGGTTTGTGATGTGAATGTCTATGGTAGGAGACCTGTGAGATTAAATGGTGAAGTCTCCTTGATCTTCTGAAGTTGCTGCTCTTGGGATGTCATTTATGTTGACTCTCTGGATGTATTTTAGTTTTGACTTTTGGGGTGTTTTCTTTAATGGGTCCTTCCCTCTAGCTCATTGATTGAGGATTACTCTGCCCATCACATCTTGTATGCTTTTGTGTCAGTGTGGACAGGTGTGTTGAGGGTTATTCTTCTCTGTGTCCGAGGTTTTGAGGCTTCTCTCTCACTATTGTTCAGTTGTTTGTTCTGGGTAATTTCTCCACCATATAGTTGTAATTCCACATTAGTCCTGGGTGGAGGTTACTGTGACTTCCACTCACTCATCTGCCATCTTCCTTTATTCTCTGTTCATGGTTCCTTTGTTGGTGGGTCTCTTTTACAGCAGGTATATTGGTATTCAAATTGTCCACCTACTCTTTTATGTGATTGGTTGGAGGGGGAAGGCAAAGTGGATTAAGACAGCATGAATGTATTCTATGAGATTTAATGTACCAACACACAGAGAAGAGATAGGGGATATTTTCGATAAGTATAATGTTAACCATGATGTTTCACCTAACTGGCCACTTTTTATAAAGGGTGGAAAAGACATAAGGCTCTTGTTAGAGGTGGGAAGAATTGTGAGCTGAATCCAGAAAACAGAGTGCTTGTGGGAGATCAGATTATGAGAGATATCTGAGAGTAAAGGATATAAAATAGATTTAGTGTGCAAGAGAATAGAGTTAACCACAACAGTAATAAAGCTCCAGAAGATAGTGAAAAGGACTAAGATCAGAGTGGGGTGTTTTGTAATATTACAATTATATGGAACAATAATTATGTACAGTAATACTAGAACAACAATAATATGACAGGAAAGATATGATCTGAATAACAAGAATAGGAAGTACATGACCTAGAGTAGTGTGGCATTGAAACACAAGTGAAGTGAAAGAAGGAAAATTAAATTACAATTTGAGAGAACAAGGAAAACCAAACAATGCAACTAAACAAATAAAACGAAGAAAACTAAACAGAAAGAGGAGAAATAGAAAAATACTAATAGAATAAAATAAGTAAAAATAATGAAAGATAATAATAATACAAATAAAAAATAACATGCAAGTTCTGAGGAATAGCAAAGTGAAATTTATCTCAATTTCTCAGCTGTTGGGGTTATCTTTGAGTTCCCCCTTTGGGTCTATCTCTATGCCTTTCACAGCTCTAGGTCTTGTTGTCTCACTTGGGGGAGAAAAGGAAAAAACAAAAACAAGTCTCCTGCTAACTTTAAACTCATCAGAGGAGTTATGCTGGTCTTCCTCCATGCTGCAGGATGAGGGGGACTGGGTTTTGCCTTTCTCCCTTCCCATGGTTTTGCAAGGATGGGACCCAGGTATGTTCACAGTTGTCCAGCCTCCAGCTCAGGTCTTTAATGAGCTGCTGAGCCCCCACTGCCCATATGCACAACTCCAGTCCCTTCAATCCATCAGTTATGCTGTCCTTGAGGTGTACTAATTAGGGGCAACTCACACACAACCTTCTTTGCTGTCCTAGGTGCTAGGCACTCTCAAAGTCTCTTCAGAGTAGTTCAGCCCCCCCACCAAGTTAAGTCTTTCTGAGGACTGCCAACTCTCTGAACCCTGCTTCTCACCATGAAGGGGGGTGCCTCCTCCTTCCTGGAATGGAGCCATCCAGGCTGCACTGAGGTAGGGGTGGCGGGAGGGGACAGGGGCAGAAGCTGTGGGAGAGTTTTCTAAATGGCGACAGAGAGCCTGTTTTTTTTAATAAAATCCTTCTGTTCAAGTTTGCCACTCTTAACAAGCACCCAGCCTCTCACACAGCCCTACTTTCTAACCAAACTGGAAACTATCTGGGTCAGGGTCTGTCACAGTCCAACTCTTCTCCCTTTTCCAGGAATCATCCAGCTCCTCAACTTCTCTGGTAATGACACAGCTGGTGTCCACAGTCCCAATGGGTGAACACCACCCCTGTGCTTCTCCCACTTCCTCTTTATTTTCCCCCCTCCCCCAGAGACTTCAAGCGACCAGGTCTATCCTGGTGCAGCACTGTCCTCCATGTTTGGCAGGGGAAAGAGCTGTTGATTTAGCTCTTGTCCATGTTTCCTGTAGCAGCCCTGGTCCCCACGCTAGTCCCAGGGACCTTACCGTCCCAACGCAATCACCTTACTGTCTATTTTTCAATGTTCTTTACAATTTTGACCTCCAACCTTTATATAGGCTGGGATTCCATTGGCTGTTCACTGTGTTCCTTAGAAGCTCGGCTAGCTGTTCCACCTGTGCACAGGGGGAAGTGGGTTCCACTCCCACCTACCTCGCCGCCATCTTCCCTAAAAATGGGGAAGATGACCTCTAAAAGCACTGACTGGCTATGGTCATCTCTATCAGAATCCCTCCTTGCTGAAAATGTCCTGCCTGGTCTACTTTCATTTTCATGTTTAGCTCCTGAAATCATTTATCATCTCAAATTTATGTTTTTTCAATTAAAAAAAAGAAAGAATTATTTCAGCAGGCTGAAACTGATATTCAAATTGCCCCTGTATTATAGGTCAAGGTTCCTTAACAGTAATAATGTTGAAATTTTGTACATATGCATGCTTGTATATAAATCTACAATACACCCATTTATAAAAAGATAAAAATAGTTTTTCTTGGTTCCATTTCTATAACACTGGATAACACAGTGACCTGGTCTTTTGGAGGTGAAACCCGGTAAGAGGAGAAGGAAGACCTGGATAAACATCTTTAGTCAAACATAAAATCTGGTTCATAAATATATGTTGAATTATTCTGAGCTAGTCGGTGGCAGAATACATAAAAGCCATAATTTGGCTCTTCTATGTTTTACATTCAATTTCCAAAAAAAGAAATTTAGTTGTTAACCTCAGGTCACAGGCAGGGCTTACTTTCTTCCTCCTAAGCTGTACATGAATATAGATCACTTTATTAACTCTCCTTGTCTATGAAATAAAACAACTGAATCCCATCAGTGCTACTTTCTAGGTCTCCTACCTATGCCTCCATTGTGTAATAAAATTTCACTTCTGTTTCACATTTAATTTGCACATCCCTGCGGAAGTTTGCCCTTTCCTTGTGTCACATCATTAAAAATGAAAATTATGTTTCCAGGAGCCCTTCCCTGCAAATTTTGAGACAAAAGAGGAACTTGGGCAAATTTTGGAAGGTTGAAGTGAAAGTCTTCATCATCGTCACAGCTGCAACAGCCCCAGCAGGCCCCACATTATTTTTCATTCCATTCCCTGTGCTTGTAACAATTTCTCTTCTTTTCCCTCATAAATGTAACCATCCTTCTACATTATATCTATCTCCTTTACTGTGAGATAAATTTCTAGAAGTTAAATTACTGGCTCAAAAGTCTAAATATTTTGCATTTTCTATGTACTGCCATATTGGCCCATAAAAACACTTCTCCAGCCCTGGCTGGTGTGCCTCAGTGGAATCAGTGCTGGCCTGTGAACCAAAGTGTCACTGTTTCGATTCCCAGGCAAGGCACATGCCTGGGCTGGGGGCCAGGTCCTCAGTAGAGGGTGTGTGAGAGGCAACCACACATTGATGTTCCTCTCCCTCTCTTTCTACCTCCCTTTCCCTCTCTCAAAAAATAAATAAATAAAATCTTTTTAAAGCACTTATCCACAACCTTGTAAACATTAGATGTTGTTGTGAGATGAACAAAGACGCCCTGAGATATCCAGGTCCTATGCCACCTGTAGAATTGCCCGTTGCTGACCACTGCATTCCTGATGAGCCCACAGACTAATTTTGCACCTATCTAATATAAACCATGTCCTCAGGCCCTACTCAGTCCCGCACCTACAAAGGTCATGCTTTTTGGTTTTTTTTTTTTTCAGGTTCTAGCTTCTTGCCAAGAATCCACAAAAACCTGGGGTTTTTTTTCCCCACAAACTATGGGAACTGAGACAGTCCTGCCTCCCCAGTGTTATACATGGGCTGAAATTATTCAGGATGGGGTCATTGGGTCTCCTGTCTCTCTTTTAATTATCAGTTAACAGAGAGTGAAGATTACTAAAAAGTTTTCTTTCTTGTCTGTCTTTCTTCTTCCTAGGCCATTTTCTACTACTTTTTCCAGCTTTAACACAATGTTTCTAGGAAGCCTATTGTCATGACAATCAGTCGTTATAGGATGGGGATGAGAAAGTGGTATTTCAAAACACCATTCACGATCCTTTTTCTTATACCTTAAGCCAACCTGACATTCTGAAATATCAACTTAAACAGAGATAATTCATCAATGAAATCAAATACTTTCTTTTAACTATTAAAATTCAATATTCACATAAAATATGCACATGTAACATTTTTCTGCATCATTTCTTTTTAAATCCTGAAAGTATTTTAGTCGGAGGAAAAAAAATATTCTACTATCCTCTTTTCTAATTTCCAAGATGGTTGATTGGAAAAAATTGACCTGAAACTACCCTAAGAATTTCCTGTGGGTATTTAAAACTGTTTAGGAAATGCTGTAACTTCAGAGCTTCTTCCAATGTCTATACTTTCAGAGATAAAGGATGGTGCTGTTGATCCTTTGGTACAGAACATCAGCTCTAAAATTGTACTCTGCAAACTCTGAGATACTTTCTGGGGATCTAAAAGTTCAAAAATATTTTTATGGAACTACTAAGACATTCTTGGTCTTTTTTACCATTTTGACATTTGCATTCAGATGGTGCTAAAAGCAATGGTGGGTGAGAACTCAATTCCTCAGGCTGAATCAAGGCATTGACATGAGTTTCATCTTTTCTTCTCATTTACACACTCTCAACTTAAAAAAACATACAAACCCCAGTATCACCAAATAGTGTTTTAATGATGTGGTAAAATAATAAATGTGAATACATATCAATTAAAAGTCTCTAGCATTTTTGTATATTATTGAAAAGATATATTAATATTTGGGGCAAATTTGGTTTTCCTCCATGTAGTTCTCCACTAATGACTTTTCTGGTGAACTCAGTTTTAGTGGTGATATTAAAAAATGTGACTTTTTAAATATTGTATGATAAAATATGTCACCATTTGGAAAATCTGCATGACTCAGTGAACCAAAACTTTCCAAAAGACCAAAAGATGATGTTACAAAATCACACATGGGTAAAAACTTCCAAAGTGTGACCTATGTTGTAGATTTTGATAAAAAAGTAGAAAGAGTAGGAAGAGTTTAGATTCCACATTGAAGTATCCTTTAAGAACCTATCACTTGTTGAGTTTTTGTGTAAAAGCAAAAAGTATCCACAGTGATCTAAAAAGGGTACAAAAACACAGTCATAACAATTTCAATGCTTCTTTTAAAAATCTGAATTTATTCCATCAAGAACCACTAGATGAATGTAGACACTATACCCAGCTGAAGTGAACCATGTAGGATGCACAGGACAGATCCCAAGAACACGAAGACACCTGGTCCACATCCACTGTCACAGTGTTCAGTCAACTTCACATCACCGGCCACCACCACTACACAAAAGTTCTCAGCCTATTTTGTATTTTTTCTCCATGTTCTGTATTGTTTTCTATCTTCATGTCTCCTCTCTCTCCCTCCCCCTCTCCCTCCCCCTCTCTCTCTCTCTTTCTCTCTCTTTCTCTTTCCTCAGCCATGGGGTGATAAGGCTGGGAGCTGGGTGGATAGGCCTGGTAGACACTCAGTTCAACAAACAAATCTCAGGTCTCTTTCAAGGTAGAGTGCTCAATTGATTGTAGTATTTATTCATTTTTAACTATTTAATGTGTACATCTGTGCTCCCATGATTTTCAGATTCCTATCCAGTGTTTTTGTTGTCATTGAATTTTGAGTGCTATATCCCTAATCTCATTTTCTTATAATCTCATTTTCATTTCCAAACCCTGTGGTTTTTCTAGCATAATGTAACATTGCTTAGTGCTTTTTAGGAATGCAGGTGTGCTATTACAGTCCTCCCAGATCATCATGTTTTCTTTGTAATCTTTTTCAAATGCTTTCTATACTTCATAAGCTACATTCAGAATATCTTCCTATACTTCAACCAAAACACCACATTGCAACAGCTTAAATGCTTGAGATTCACTGTTTTCTGTTAAACCAGACATTAAAAAGATATATGAAAGTGAGCAGTACCACCACTCTCACTAAAATTATTTTGTTTGGGAAAATGTAGGTTTTTTAGTCAAAATGTTAACTGCAATGGTGTTATTATTGTTTCTTTTAAATGAATTAATATATAAATACTTTAAATGTTTCTTTTAATTCCTAGAAGAACAAAAGTAGTAGATATAACCTACATAAAGAAAAGCTCTCTAGGGACCTCAGTATTTTAAGAGTATAAGAAGGCATCACCAAAGCTATGTTCTAGGGGAATTATAGTCTCAGGAATACAGAATTAAGCTCCCAGGTAGAAATATAAAACTTCTGAGGCATCTTTCATTTTCTATCTAACTTGCAACTCTAAATTCTATCCTCAAGCACAGTGTGGGCAGCTTGCATATCAAATATTTACCTGTTAGATTTAAAAGAAAATGATCATCTTTTTTTGTAGCCTACTGGCAACTCTATTTACTATATGTTGTTACACAATTTGTTTTAGAAAAATTATATAATAGTAGTCATTCCATATTCTATTTCACAGGGAAGAATTTACAATGACAATTGTTAACATCTCTGCTTAATTTTTCCTATTGTCATACTATTAGGTAAGTCAACTCCTTTATAAACATTTTTTATTTAAAGTAAAGTTATCTCCATCCCCCCACCACCACTCTTCCCCACCCCACCCACGCCCACCTCCCATCCTCAATCCTACCCCCCTTTGGGCCAGGAAAAAAATCCCATGTGCTATAGTAACAAGAAAATAAAGTACCTAGGAATAAACCTAACCACAGAGGTAAAAGACCTGCACTCAGAAAACTATATAACATTGAAGAATGAAATTAAGGAAGACACAAATAAATGGAAGCATATACCATGTTCATGGATGAGAATAATTAATATCATCAAAATGTCCACATTACCCAAAGCAATTTATAGATTCAAAGCAACCCATAATATACATTATTTTGAAAATTGAGTTGGTAACCTATCTTGTGGATAATAGATAGGGAACCTTTGGGACAGTATAATAGCAGTCAGCCATTTTTATTTCTTCTTCTACATCAATTCTTAAACAATATTGTAAAATTGCGTCACTTGTTCCATAACATTTGCAAAAAAAGAAAAATATATAATGGCATACACATAAAAAATAAACCACTACATAATACTGGGTGAACATAGATAAAATCAATGAGGCAGAAGTTGTAAAAATCCTTTACAAAAAGTTATTGTTTGATCATTATAGATTTGCTGGCAGCCCCCTGTCCCCTACTCACCTACCATTTCTACTTTTTGGTGGATAATTCTCTTCTCCCTTATCCTGAAGATGTCAATACAATCATTCTAATCATTCTACCAGTAAATTACTTTCAATCCTAAAACTGGTTGTTACTGAGATACCTATTTATTATTGTTTCTGAGGGCAAATATACAGATAGTCCCTTTCCTCCACTTGTGGGAAGTTAGGGAAGTGACTGAAAGCTAGCGAGAGCCAAGCAAGTGGCATTGTTCTGTCTCTGATCCCTTCCCCACACACAGCACCACAACAGTGAAGGGGGTTGCCCTGTACTGGTGAATACCTAAGACTCCACACCTTACAATATAACTGGTGCAACAAAACCAAGATATATGGTCCAAATGAAAAAACAGATCAAAGCTACAGAAAAATAACTAAGTAACAAGGAGATAGCCAACCTATCAGATACATGGTTCAAAACACTGGTTATCAGGATGCTAACATAAATGATTGAGTAGTATCACAAAACAGAGGAAGAAATGAAGGCTATGCAATGTGAAATAAAGAAAAACATATAGGGAACCAACAATGAAGGGAAGGAAACTGGGACTCAAATCAATAATTTAGAACAGAATGAAGAAGTAACCATTCAACTGGAACAGATTGAAGAAACAAAAATTCAAATCAATGAGGAGAGGCTTAGGAACCTCTGGGATAACTTTAAGCATTCCAATATCTGAATCATACTGGGGCCAGAAGTAGAAAAAGAAGAACAAGAAATTGAAAACTTACTTGAAAAAATAATGAAGGAACACTTTCTCAATCTGACAAAGGAACTGGACACACAAGTCCAGGAAGCTCATAGAGTCCCAAAGAAGTTGGATCCAAGGATAAATACACCAAGACACATCCTAATTACATTAGCCAAGATGAAAGATAAGGAGAGAATCTTAAAAACAGCAAGAGAAAAGGAGAGAGTTATCTACAAAAGAGTTCCCTTAAGATTATGAACTGATTTCTAAAAAGAAAACTTGCAGGCAAGAAGGGACTGAAAAGAAGTATTCACAGTCATGAAGAGCAAGGACTTATGTCCAGGATTACTCTATCCAGCAAAGCTATCACTTAGCATGGAAGGGCAGATATAGTGCTTCCCTGATAAGGTCAAGTTAAAGGAGTTCATCATTACCAAGCCTTTATTATATGAAATATTTAAGGGACTTATCTAAGAAATAGAAGATCAAAACTATGAACAGTAAAATGATAACAAACTCACAACTACCAACAACTGAACATAAAAAACAAAAACAAACTAAGCAAACAACTAGAATAGAAACAGAAACACAGAAATGGAGATCACATGAAGGGTTATTAGCAGGTAGAGGAAGGAGGGAGTATGGGGGTAGGATGTCCAGGGAATAAGAAGCATAATTATTTAGTACAGAATACACAGGGAAAGCTTAAGAATAATATAGAAAATGGAGAAGCCAAAGAATTTATATATACAACCAATGGACATGAACTAAGGGGGGAAATGCTGGAGGGAGGAGAGGGCAGAGAGGAGGGGGAAAAGAGGAGACAAATGGGACAACCGTAATAGCATAATCAAAATATACTTAAAGAATAGAAATAAACATTTCTCTTAAAAACACACAGTTGTTTTTACTCTTGCCTTTCTTCAGGGACTCAACATAGAAAAACCATCATGTTAAACCTCCAAAATTTAAAATCCTTTCCCTTGGATCCAAAATCCTAAGCTCTAGCCAATTTCTCCAGCTCTTTGGGTATTAATACTAAAGTTGGGGCTGGAAGGTCCTGTCAAATTTTCCCAAAGCCAGAAATGCAAGTCACCTGAATAGCTCAATAGATAACCTGTATCACTATGCATTTTTTCCCTAAGGTCACAAGATATGCCCTTTAGAGGTAACCATAGCAGATGTCAAATAAAACCTTCAAATAAGAAACAGAGTAGTGTATACGAAGGCCAAGAAATTTGAGGAAGCATATCTCTTGTTTGGACTTGAAAGATAAATTTCTAAATAGGACCAACTGACTGACTTCTCCAATATTTGGAGAACTTGGGGAAGAGTAGTAACATAAACTCACAAGTGCACATCTAAATATATAAAGTTATAAATCAAGCCATACACTCTTAAATAAGATGTGTTATGTCTTCCTAACTCTACAGTGTGGGACCTCTCAGAATGAGTTCTCTGAGTATACACCCTAATTTTTGAGGAATGTGCATTCCTTAAAAACTCATGAAGTTTGTAAGTAGAGTAGTGTCTTATTAGTGTAGGTCAGTGACCATACATTATTACTTAGAAAGTGGCAAAGAACTACTCTTATCTGCATTAATTGCTTTGAAGCAGTCACAGAAATTTAGTCTGTTAACAACTGAGCTTGGGGAGGCTGGAGAACTTGGAAAAATGTACTATTTCAGTGTCACAGGTGAGACAAAGGGCAGGAGGACAAGCTCATTGATCATGGCTTTCCTTTTACTGATTATAGAAAAACAGAAAATTCAGGGCTGCTAAGTGAAACTACAGAATTTATTTCACAAAATACTGAATCTCCTAAAAGAACATCTTTGAACCATGACTGAAGACTAGTATGATTCTTTCAAAGGGATTTCTTTCAAGTAATTTTATTAGGAAAACTATGGTAAGCAGTATTTTAATGGAAGTTGTACCCTGATATTTTACAAGTGGTATTTCCATGAATGTATCATTTTTGTTAGGTGAAAGAAAGCAAATAAGATCAATTACTTCATTAAATTATCACCCAGAATATAATTTAAAATGCAATTATTTAAAGTACCAATAAACACTTCTTCCATAAATCCATATGCAAACAAAAAGGAAGGATAATATACTGAATGAATTGGTTGCATTTGTCTCATTAATGTAGAATGGTAAAATTTCTTATGGTATAGGTATGATAATAGTGTAATAAGGTAATGTAACTGTCTTTTTTAAAATATCAGAAAGTGTACATCTAAATGTGTTAGCCTTTCTCAAAACTTTTGGAAGTCAGGTGCATCAGATGAAAAGAAAATGATGTCCACCCACCACACAAAATCCTGCAATACTTCCCATGTTCAAGCTGTTTCTGTGTCTCTTTTAGAATCACTTTCTAAGTCTGTAGCACCTTCTCTTAAATGAATGTAGTGGTGGAAAGTTTTCATCCTTTTAATAGCCTTCTATTTTTGGAACAAAAATAATTCATTTCTTTTCAAGTCTAGTTAAGTATGGAAAGTCTATTGAGTTATATTTAGAAGTCTATTCTTCACAATTAGTTATCTTAACTGAAGAATTAAAAACTGTTTAAGTCAGATGAGGAAGAAGATTAAATCAGCAAGCTGAAGGACAAAATAGAAGAAAAAATACCCCAAAAAAGGGCAAGGAAAGGAAAAAAGACTCAGAAATAATGAACAGGTGTTAAGGGAACTACAGGACAATATGAAATGTAGTAATATCTGTATAATAAGAAAATGAGAAGGAGAAGAAGAAGAACAAGAGGTAGAAAAGCTGTTTGAAAAAGTAATGATAGAAAACTTCTCTAATTTGATGAGGGGAAAAGTCACACAAATCCAGAAAGCACAGAGGATCCCAGTCAAGAGGAACCCAAAGAGGCCTATAAAAAACACATCATAATTAAAATGGCAAAATGACAAAACAAAGAATCTTATAGGCAGCAAGGGAAAAACAGGAGGTAATATACAAGGGAGCCAAAATTAGGCTAGCAGTTGACTTCTCAATGGAAACACTACAAGCTAGAAAGGAAGGGCAAGAAATACTCCAAGTGAGGAAATACAAAGTCCTGCAACCAAGACTACACTATCCAGCAAGGCCCTCAATTAAAATGGAAGGTCAAATAATTAGATTCCAAGACAAAAGAAGGCTCAAAGAATATATCTCCACAAAACCAACACTGCAAGGCATGCTAAAGGGACTGCTTTAAGAAAAGGAAGAAAAAGAGTGAGAGAGTAAGGAACACAGGTACAAAGAAAGTAAAAGTACCTATCAATAATAATCTTAAATGTTAATGGATTAAATGCTCCAATCAAAAGACATAGAGTAGCTGAATGGATAAGAAAACATGACCCACACATATGCTGCCTACAAGAGACCCACCTCAGAACAAAAGACCTACACAGACTGAAAGTGAAGTTTTGGGAAAAAATATTCCAAGTAAACAAACAAACAAACAAAAAAGTTGGGGTAGCAATACTCAGATCAGACAAAAACTTCAAAACAAGGGTCATAAAAAGAGATCCAGAAAGACACTTCATAATCTCAAGGGAAGAATCCATCAAGGAGACACAAACATTGTAAATATATATGCACCCAACATAGGAGTACCCAAGTACACAAGGAAAATCTTGGAGGACTTCAAGAAAGATATTGACAGTAACACAATTATACTAGGGGATTTTAACACCTCACTGTCAAAAATGTATACATCTTCCAAATGAAATATCAACAATACTGTGGCACTGAACAATGTCCTAGATCAAATGAACTCAACTGTCAATATAAAAACTTTCATCCCAAAGAACCAAAATACACATTCTTTTCAAGTGAACATGGAATATTTTCAAAGAAAGATCACATTATAGGACACAAAACAAGCCTCAACAAATTCAAGAAAATTGAAATCATATCAAGCATTTTCTCTGACACAAAGGTCTGAAACTAGAAACCATCCTCAAGGAAAAACTCCAAAACACTCAAACTCATGGAGTTTGAAGAGCATGCAACTAAACAATGAATGGGTGAACAATGAGATTGAGAAGAAATCAAAAAGTTTCTGGAAACAAATGAAAATGAACTCACAACAGTCCAAAATTTATCAAACATAGTGAAGGCATTCCTGAGAGGGAAGTTGATAGTGATACAGGCCTACCTAAAAAAAGATAGAAACATTTTAAATAAACAACCAAATCCTACATTTACAAGAACTGGAGGAACAACAAAGACAAGTAGAAGGAAGGAAGAAACAAGATGAGAGCACAATTAAATGGCATAGAGACTAAAGGAACAATTTTGAGGATCAATAAATCCAGGACCTGTTTCTTTGAAAAGATAAAATAAAAAATTTTAAAGAAGACTGATCAAGAAAAAAAGCGAGGGGGCCCAAATATACACAGTCAGAAATAAAAGAGGAAATATTACTACTAATACAACAGAAATACAAAGGATTGTAAGAAATTACTATGAAGAACTATATGCCAAAAAACTTGAAAACCTGGGTGAAATGGACAAATTTCTAGAAAAATATAATCTTCCAAAACTGAATGAAGAAAAAGCAGAAAGCCTGAATAGACCAATAACAGTTGATGAAACCAAAGCAGTCATAAAAAACTGGCAACACACAAAAGCCCTGTACTGAATGGTTTCACAGGATTTTCCAAAATACTAAAGGAAGTGCTAACCTCTATCCTTCATAGACTATTCCAAAAAATCCAAAAATATGAAAGGCACCCAAACTCTTTTTATGAAGCCAGCCCTATCCTAAACTCAAAACCAGAAAAAAGACACAACAAAGAAAGCAAACTACAGGCCAATATCACCAATGAACATAGATGCTAAAATCCTCAACGAAATATTGGCAAACCACATCCAGCAATACATGAAAAAGATCATAAACCACGATCCAGTGGGATTCATCCCAGCGATACAAGGATGGTACAATATTCACAAATCAATTAATGTAAGACATCACATAAACAAAAGGAAAGACAAAAATCACATGATCATATCAATAGATAGGGAAAAAGCATTTGATAAGTTATCACATCCATTTATGACAAAAATGCTCAGCAAAGTGGGAAAAGAGGGAGCATTCCTCAACATAATAAATGCCATGTACGAAAGACCTATAGCAAACATCATACTGAATGGGAAAAACTAAAATCTTTCCCACTAATATCAGGAACAAGAAAAGGATGTCTGCTTTCACCACTCCTGTTCAACATAGTATTAGAAGTCCTATCAGACAAGAAAAAGAAATAAGAGGCATTCAAATTGGAAAGGACGAATCAAAACTGTCATTGTTTGCAGAGAACATGATAGTATACATAGAAAATCCTATAGACTCCACCAAAAAACTACTCGACCTAATGAGTGAACTTGGCAAAACAGCAGGAAACAAAGTCAATAGTCAGAAATCAAAGGCATTTTTGTACACCAGCAATAAAATATCAGAAACACAAATCAGGGGGAAAAAAATCCCATTTGATTTAGCAATAAGAAAAATAAAGTACCTAGGAATAAACCTAACCAAGGAGGTAAAAGACCTGTACCCAGAATACTATACAACACTGAAAAAAGAAATTAAGGAAGACACAAATGGAAGCATGTACCATGCTCATGTATTGGAAGAATTACCCAAAGCAATGTATATTTTCAATGAAATATCAATTAAAGTACCAATGACATATTGCACATATGTAGAACTAATATTTTAAGAATTTATATGGAATCATAAAAAACTCTGAATAGTTGCAGCAATTTTGAGAAAGAAGAACAAAGTAGGGGGATCACAATACCTGATATCAAACTGCATTACATGGTCAATGTATATATAAGCTTATATACAGTGGTGTATACTTATAAACAGTGGCATATAATCTTACTGTGTTTCATAGATGACATAGTCCTATGTATGTGTTCAGTCATTTGTCATCAGAAAAGTGATTTCAGTAGCTCTTTTCCTGTGAAACTTTCCACAGAAGTGATCTTTCAGAAAGACACTTCATCAGAATGCTGAAAAGAGTATGTACTATATGTGACACCACTCGTTTCATCTTCTACTGAAATTAGTAAAAATTGATATAATGTTAAACACTACAGATGGTTTTTGTTTCAAACCCACTTTGCCAGGAATATTTTCATTCCCAAGTGGTATGAAGGGGTACAAACTCTTCACTATTGTATTATCACAGTGAAATGCACTTGGAGCCCCCAAAGGGTACAGTTAGGTTCTGTTGGGAACCACCCTGCCGGGTATCAGAAGCTGTAACCCCTGCCTAGGCTAAGGCTGAGGAATGACCTTGGAACCGTAAGCCAGCAAGGAGACAAAAGCTTATCTCCCTGGCAGAAGTGCTGCTTCTGCTTCTTTTTACTTCACTCTGCCTGGATCCCAATGCTTGGTCGGTTAGCCAATGATGGGTAAGATTCCCCAAGGCGGGAATGACCTAAAACAGGCATGATCCTGTGGGAGGCCCCCAAGGAAGGACTTTTGGGGGCTACAGCAAAAAGGGGGTAATGGACTCTCACCCCGGCTTTGACAAAGCCTGAATGCTCATTCCATCCATGAGAAAATCTCCTTATCTCTTGGTTGCCTTAGTTCCCCTTGCTCCACCTAAGCCTGAAACAATGACAGGGTGGTGCAGTCCTGTACTAGAAAGGGCGGGTTCCCCGGGTGATCGGGCCTAAGAAAGAATGTGTAAAATCCTGTGAAACCTGCTTTGTTTAGAATGCTCTCAGTTGAATGAGAAGGGTCTAAGGGGGAAGTAAGTTTGTTCCTTAAAGTTTACAGCTCTTTGACCCTGACTCAAAGTAGGCCCTCAGAGTTCCTTGTTATTTGATCCTCACTTCCCTGAAATGAGTAATGAGCTTTACCTGAATTCTTGTACAAACGAACCCAATAAAAAGCCTGCTGGGACAGGAGAATGTGTGCCCTCCCCTAGAGAGGGTGGCCAAAGCGCCCTCCACCAGAGAGGGTGGCCAAAGGGCCCTCCCCTAGTGAGGGTGGCCACTCCATCTCTACTTCTCCACAGAAAATTGCCTGTTTCTGTGTATGTTCATTTCTCATGTGTCGATGAGCCATCCACAGCATTCTGCAGTCACTGCCGGTTGGTGATCATGCATCAAGGTTATTATTCAATCAGACATTCAAAAACCTGAAGAGTCCAAGTCAGGTACTAAACTGTACATGCCTGTATCATCAAGGCTAGGCTTTTCTGCTTTAAAGAAGACATTATAGAAAACTCTGGTAAAGAAGCTTATTCTCCTACAAAGATCACATAGTCCTATGCATGCATTCACTCATTTGCTGATGGAAAATAACTTCAGTAGCTCTTTCACCATCAAACTTACCACACAAGTGATATTGCAGAAAGATACTTCAAGGGAATGCTGAAAACCGTACTTATCCGAGATACCACTCATTTCATCTTCTACTGAAATGAGTACATTGGCATGGCTTTAAACACAGTAGATGGCTTTTGTTGAACACCTGCTTCATGCAACATATTTTCATTTCCAAGGTTTTCTGAGGGATAAAAACCCTTCACTGCTGTATTGTCATAGTGAAGTGCACTTGCAGCTCCCAAAATGCACTGTGACATTCATTTTCACTTAGATATTCACCAACCTGTAGAGTTCTACTCACATAGTAAACTGTACATGCATGTCTTAATTCAGCTCCCCCTCTCTCATGAATGGAATAGAAAAGAGAAAACTGTACTATAGAAGCTTATTCTCCATCAAAGCCCAAAGAGTCCTGTGCATGCATTAGCTCATTAGCTGATGGAAAAAAAATTCTGTCACTCTTTCACTATCAAACTTACCGTGGAAGTGATCATCTTTCAGACAGATACTTCAAGAGAAGGATTGAAAACAGTACATGTTATGGGGGACACATTTCTGCAGAAATGACCACTGCCACATGTGCAAAAGTGCATCAGAAAGATTTCCAGAAAACCTGCTTCATACAAACTCCTCTGATTCCTGCATGACTTTTCAGGATTCATTCTCCATGCTACTATATTTTCAGATTGAAATACCCTAGGAACACTGAGATTGGAATGTTATGTTCATACTCACTTGGACATTCATAGGCCTGTAGATTCCAATCCACGTAGGACACTATCTGTGCATTTCTTACTTTGTCCTCACTATTTTCCTAGAAAGAATGCATTGTAGAAAATGGTGGTATAGAAGCTAGCTCTACTAAAAAAACAACACAGTCCCATGCATCCATTCACTCAATTGCCCACCAAAAAGTAATGTTAGTAGTTCTTTGTTACCATACTTACCTCTAAATTGATCATGTTTCTGAAGGATACATCCAAACAAGTACTGAAAATAGTATATAAATTCAGACATAGCACTCTTTTCCACTTCTACTGCAATGAGTATCTTGACCTTACATTATAAACACTGCAAACTGTTTTTGTTCAAAGCATGCCTCACCTGAACATTATCATACCTTAGTGATTTAGAGTGGTTCAAACAATTCATTACTCTTGTAGTAGAGATAAATGCACTCAGAGACAGAAAATGGACTGTTATTTTCATATTCCTTTCAACTTTCACAAAACTGTTTTCTCCAAATCAGATTGTATGCTATACATGCATGTCATGGTCAGGGTACACTTTTCTCATGGGGAAAAACAGAATATATTTCTACCACAGAAGCTTAGTCTCCTTCAAAGATCACAGAGACCTATGCTAGCATTCCCTCATCTACTGAAGGAAAATAATTCCAGTAGTTCTTCCACTATCATGCACTCCACAGAGCTGTTATTTCAGAAAAATACTTTAACAGAACACTTAAAACAGTATGTACTACCTGAGACACCACTAATTTCATGTTCTACTGAAATGACTACATTGATATGGCATTCCACATAGATGACTTTCATTGGAAACCTACTTCATATGAAATATTTTCATTCCCAGGTGATTTAGAGGAGTGCAAACACTTCACTACCATATTACCAGAGTGGAATGCACTTGGAGCATCAAAACTGTAGTTTTAGGTTTATATTCATTTAGACATTCACAAACCTGTGGAGTTCAAGTAACATAGGAGTCCAAGTTTACATGGATTTCTTTGTTAGGCTATGCTTTTCTTCTAAAAAGAACACACTGGAGAAAATTGTGGTGTAAAAGCTTACTCCGTTTCACAGGGGACACAGTCCTTGCATGGGTTTGCTCATTTCCCAATGGAAAAGATTCATAATCTCTTTTGCTATGAAAATTAACCATGAAAGTCCTATTTCAGAAAATTGTTCAGAACAAGTGCTAAAAACATTCCTGGAGACACCATTCACTTCAAATTCTACTGAAATAAGTATAATGATAAGGCACTGAACAGTGTAAATTTCCATGTGAGAAACCCACTTCCTAATGAAATATTTTCATTCCTGACTGATTTAGACTGAAAAGAATTCACTGCTGTATTGTCAGTGTGGAATGCACTTGGAGTCCCAAAGGAGTACTTTTAGCTTCACATTCACTTAGAAAAGAGTAGACATTTACAAACCTGTAGAGACCACGTTGTTTCCTACAGTATACATGCATAACTTACACAGGCTGCATTTTTCTCCTGCAAAGAATACTTTGGAGAACACTGCTCTCCCACAGCCTGATACTGGGATAAGAACAGACACATAGACCAATGGAATAGATTAGAAAGCCCAAAAATAATCCTAATTCTCTATGTTCAGTTAATATTTGACAAAGGGGGCACAAGCATAACATTGAGTAAAAACACCCTCTTCAACAAATGTTGGGAGAGCTGGACAGCTACATGCAAAAAAAAAAAATGAAACTCAATTACCAACTTACACCATACACACAAAAAAAATTCAAAGTTTATATGAGACTTAATTGTAAGTCATGACACTGTAAAAGTCCTACAGGAGAACATAGGCAGGCCAATGTCAGATATTCCACACACTGTATTTTAACAGATATGTCCCCTAGAGCAAGGAGCATTATGGAAAGAACAAACAGATGAGACCCCATCAAATTAAAAAGTTTCTTCACAGCTAAAGAAAAGAGCTTTAAAATGAAAAGAAAAATAAAATAAAATGAAAAGAGAATCAACCATATGGGAAAACGTATTTGCCAATATAACCTCAGACAAGTGTTTAATATGTAAAATATGTAAAGAGCTCACACAACACTCCAGAAACAACCCAATTAAAAAATGGGCATAGCGCCTGATCAGACAATTCTCCAAGGAGGACGTAGAGATGGCCCAGAGACATGGGAAAAGATGCTTAGCATCACTAGCCATCAGAGAGATGTAAAACCACAATGAGATACCACTTCACACCAGAGAGAATGGCCATAATAAACAAATCAAGAAACAAGTGTTAGAGAGGATGTGGTAAAAAGGGAATCCCAGTGCACTGTTGGTGGGAATGCAGACTGGTGTAGCCACTGTGGAAAACAGTATGGAATTCCCTCAAAAAAATAAAAATGGAACTATATTTTGACCCAGCAATTCCACTGCTGTAATGATACCCAAAGAACCCTGAAACACCAATCCAAAGGAACCTGTGTACCCAAATGTTCATAGCAGTACAATTTACCATAGCTTAGTGCTGGAAGCAACCTAAGTGCCCATCAATAAATGAATGGATGAAAAACTGTGGTACATTTACACAATGCAGCAGAAAGAAAGAAGGAGCTCCTACCCTATGTGACAGCATGGATAGAACTGGAGAGCATTATACTAAGTGAAATAAGTCAGGTGGTCAAAGACAAATACCATGTTATCTCACCTATAAGTGGAACCTAATCAACAAAACAAACGAGCAAGCAAAATATAATCAGAGACTTCGAAATTAAGAACAGACAGTAACCAGAGGGGAGATGGGAGGGGATAATGAGGGGAAAATGGGGAAGTGGTTTCAGGAACATCTATAAAGGACACATGGATGAAACCAAAGGGTGGTAGGATCAAGGGTGGTAAGTGGGAATGGTGGGGTAGGGGCAGTGGTAGGGCAAAATGCAGACAACTGTACTTGAACAATTAAAAAAAAGTTAAACAAATAAAAAAATTGTATAATTCTTCAGCAGAATGGCTGTCCAGACCTCAGGAAAATGGTGGGGTTTTTTTAAGGGGGGTGTTCTGTTTTTTTGTGGAGTGAGAATGATGGAACATGGAGGGGTGGGTACATTAGCAGTGTTACAATCTTTCCATGGTCTTCTACCCAAAGAGCAAAACCCATTCAATATAGACATTTCATATCCTGATTTTTGTTGTCAGGCTTGGAGGTGAGAGTATAAATATCATTCCAGTGACAGCAATAAATTCTGAAGGAGAGGCACCAGCTGGATTTTCTGGGACCTGTCAAAGGTTTCTCAATAACCATGTCCTAAATTAACACACCTAAAAACAATAACAGAGTTTTCTGGTGAATATTCCCTAAGATAGGACCTGTAATATTTTTAAATAATTATGAAAAATGTGATAGACTAACTTTAGAAAAATAGTATCTCTGTGTATAATTTTATTTCAGGTAGAATTGAATCACTCATTCATTATAATTTATAGTTGTTGTATTACACTGTACATTAGATCCTTAACAAATAGAAGCTTTCTGTGTGAAAGTCTTAATGACTGTATCACCATAAAGAAATGGTGATATTTTCTCAGATTTCCATTCTATATGGAAAGTTTCTGATATGGAATGTAAAATTATTTGTTAAAGAATTTTTATTGCTTTCTAAATAAATTATTGTATTACAGACCCAGCCCAGAGTTATCACTACTCAGCCTCTCTGATTTGCTTTTGGTACAATAGCTCTAGAAAATGTTTTTTCCTTCAACAGCATCAACCAGGGGATGAGGATGTTGAATAATTGCAGATATAATTCCATGAAATTGAGGAAAATAAAATTGTAATGACATATGATAAAAGTGAATGTAAATATATTAAAAAGTAAGGTTTTCATATAATTTCTCTGCTTTTCCTAGACTTCCATCTGCTGTACAAACTTTTCCTGACTGCTGTTGCTTGAATTCAAATACTTCTGTATACCCATCTTGAATTGTTAGTTCACCCAGCAGTGTTCATGGAACAGAGCAGGTAAGAAGAAGCATCTTATGTCAGTGAGATTACCACTGGTTACTCAAAATGCTGCAGAAGAGAAGATCAGGCTATCAATATTAGCATTACTGTAACCAGCACTGCTCTGCAAGAGCATTTCCACTGGTCACTGCAACTGGCAGTAATGATGGCTACACTGACCCACTGCTTGCCAGGCTCTGTCCAAAGTGCTTTATGTATTTAAACATTTAATGCTCACAACACCCTCTGAAGTAGGAACCACTGTTACTCTCATTTTATAGATGAAAACATTGAGGTCTAAAGTGATTAAGTAACAACAGACAAAATTATATTTATCAAAATCAAAAATGTTCATAGGAAGGTAAGCTGTCAAAGACAAAAACAAACTATGTTTATATGAACAAGACAGAGACACTCAAAATAAACATTTCTCCACACTAATTGGGCAACAAACCTGATGTTCATCAGAAATCTTACTATAGACAAAAACAATATACTGTTTCTAAGCAATCAAATTTCAACTTACACAGGGGACTACATCACCATATATCCATCACATGAAATGATCATTTGAATGTACAAATACACATGAAGGGAGTGTATTGTTTAAAGGTTAAAAGGATTAGGTACTAAAATGGAATTTTAATTAGAATAATAGGGAAAAGATCATTTTATTGGGAGGAATTGAATAAATGTATTAGTTGAAAACAATTAAAGAATCACTGCTTGCTTTTTAATTAACTTAAATTCAAAAATAAGTTCTTGTAGGCCTTGAAATCCTCATCTCTTAGAATTATTAAGTGGCTATAATTCAGTGATTTTTTTAAACTGGTGTGCCACAGGAATTTTTAAAACATGAAATACCTGACTATTTAGTCAGGGGCACTCACCTCTTTTACTTTAAATTGTCAAATAAAAAAAATGACAACGGCCAATACAACAATAGCCATCTGGTTTGAATGAATCAAAATCATACCTTGTTCTCTTTATCAGATTGGCAAAAAATGCAATATATTTTTTGGTATGCCACAGAATTTTAGTAATTAGTTTATATGTGTCATAAAATGAGAAAGGTTAAAAATTGCTGTCTTGCCCTGGCTAGTGTGGCTCAGCGGATTGAGCACTGGACTACAAAGCAGAGTGTTGCTGGTTCAATTCCCAGTCAGGGCACATGCCTGGGTTGCAGCGCAGGTTCCCCAGTGCGGGGAGCATGAGAGGCAACCACACATTGATGTTTCTCTCCCTCTCTTTCTCCCTCCCTACCTCTCCGTCTAAAAATAAATAAATAAAATCTTTTAAAAAATTGCTGCTCTAATTGATTGTATATAGTTCATTACTCAATATCATTCAAACAATTACTGAATCCCTAATATTAACAATTAATTATCCACTTATTGTAGTCAAAGTTGTGCTGCAATGACCAAGTGTTAAAAATTAATCCAAGTTATTGGCAATATTAAATGATAGGCTTTATGGTCAAACCCTTTTAAACAGTGTTGAGCTGTGTTTTACAGTTCTTTTATATGAATGTTTAGATTTTTTTTTTCAGAAATGGTTATATTGAGGTAATGTATAAATGACATATAATGAATATAAAGCAATTAATTAATGATTTTAAGTGGTAGATTATTAACTGTTGCTTTTTGGACAAAATTTCAAAGAATTGAAAAAGGAGGAAGACCACCCACAGCTGAAGAATTTGGGGAAGGGTTCCTTGTGCCCACGGCAGGTGATGTGGATACAGTGGGCAGTCAGTGCATGAATGTCAGTGAGGAGAGGCACTCATGACAGGAAGCATCAGGGTTGTGTCTGTATATAGACACCGCTATGCACCTCTATGACTAAGTGTTATCTCTCACCTATTAATTAGTCAAAAATATTGCTTACAATGTTCACTGGCAGGAACAAACAATTGTGTTATATTATTACTGGGGTTTTATGTCACATTAGTCTGGGTAAAGAGTTGCTGATTATTCCTATTATGCATTTCATGATTACAGGGTCTTTCACTAAAATCCCCAGTTCTTTTTTCATTAGATAATTTTGGAGCTTTATGCATAAAATTCAAAAGTTATATTGTTTTTTGAGAAAAACAAGAGAAAATTTTAAAAATACTTTTGTCATTTCCACATTCTTTATGAAACTAAGCTCATAACCATTAAGTAGTTATATTTGTTTTTTAAACTTGATTTTTTTAGGGAAAATATTTTTGAGTACAGAAGATAATTTTGCAAAAAAAAATAGAGATGAGTGGGCACAGAATGACTTGCAAAGTGCAGTATTTCTTTACCACTTATAAGAAGTAGTTTCAAGTGAAAATGATTTTCTCCCTTTAAAACCATTAATCATAAGAAAAGCAGCAGAGAGCAGCATGGAAAGGGGTTGGAGATTAATTTCTCTACACCAAGAAGCTCCGGGAGTTTCAGAGTAAGTGTGAAAACACAGCACTTTAAACAAAGGGCCCTTTATATGCACCTTAGTTTCAAAATTCCTGTGGCAGCTTTAGAAACTTCATTGTCACTAGTTAATTAAATTTCAGAATTAAAGGGTGTATGTTTTATAGAACAATTCATTACAATTTAACCATAATTCCATTCTGCAAATCCACACAAACACATAGAGTAAACGTTTGAAAACCCATGTCTTTCTCTCCTGAGTGCTCCTTGCTGTCCTTCATCTAAGCCAAGGTTCAACTCTCCATGCTTCTTATGATCCATGGGCCATGCATGGGCCTGCCACTGCCACTCCAGTTAGTGCCAAAACCTTTATAAGGAATCTGTTATGTTGCCAGGCAAGGCCTATGGTGAGTGCATGGGTGCCAAGTAAAGGAAAGCAAGATGACAGAAGATGCACAGGATGAACTTGGACTGGAAGAGAAAGTGTGCCACCCAAGTATCCCAGTTTGCTAATTTGTTAGGTATCTTAACCATGCAGCACATCCATAAGAGCAAAGCAAAAAGACATGCATACTGATACTCATTCAGGAAGGTGGTGTGTGTGTGTGTGTGTGCATGTGTTCATCTTCTAAACATAGTATATTTATACATACATATACAATATATGTAACTGTGTGTTTGCAGTTCTCCAAATCTCCACAGGGACATATCAATGGATGTTACATTCACAGACATTTTCCCAAGACTTAAATGTGTGAGGGAGACCTGTTTCATCTCAGTAGCCTCCTGCTCAAACTTCTTAACAATTGATTCTTAATTCTGTTCATCTTTTCTTTTCACACTCCCAAATTCCCAATATATATTTATTTATAATAGAATATATACCTAATATACACCCAGAGTTTTTAAGCAGTCCTTTGAACGTTTGTATAGTCTTTATATCTATTATCCACATAAAAGGTGATGTATGGACCAATGAAGATGGTGTACGGATCATTCTACATGTCTCTCATAGTTCTTTGAGCATTGTCTTTGGTTTAGAACTACACACTTAAGAATGAACATTTTTAAAAAGTAGAGGATATACAGTACTGTGAAAATTCATCAGAATGACAAAAGGACCCAGAATTACGTTACATAAGGGAAAAATGGGAAGGGAAAAAAGGAATCAGGGCCAGAAAAAGAGAAGATTTGAGCTGTCATTTTGAAAAGGAAAGAAAGAGGAGCAATAGGGTGGAAATTACAGATACAGACTTGGACTCACCTGAAAAGAAAAACTCATAAGAGCTGTTCACATGAGATCCAATGCTCTGAAGGGAGAGCATGTCCATTCCTGGAAGTGGGTGAGGGAAATAAGACAAGCATCCATCTGGAAAACTCAGAGCTCTTTGTCTGGATGCTTTCTACAGTCCCTCCAGTCACAAAGTCTTTGATTCTTCCCCCCATTTTGAAATGAGTAACCAGAGCTCTCAACTGCAAATTCGACCGGCCATGGCTTCTTTACTGCAATAGGCAGGAAACATGAGTCTTCTCCAAACTTCAGTATTCTCCAAATATTAAAAATATTACTCTAAGTTCTATAAATATGTTTGTCTTAATTCTTCTTTGTTAAAATCTCAAAAACATTTTTAATTCAAAGTAGTTGAATGCTTTTTCTATTTTACCATATGAATGAACTCTTCAATAGAACATATTTCTTATACCTTACAAGGTTTCCATCTTCTGGTATATAGCCCTAATTCCCAAGAAAAGGAAAGGGCTCATTTGAGAACATGCCAGTGTTCCATTAGATTATAATTACAGCATTGAGGAAGAGCAGCCCAGTTAGGAACACCATCTCTGGCACTGAAAAGGCATGGTTTCTCTTTGAGGCCATGCCACTAATATCACTGCATGGACTTGTGTCTCCCATCCTTCCTGGCTGAGCCACTGCTTCTTCATCTGTAAAATATAGATAACACCACTTCCTGGCTTGTACTGTTGTAAATTAAATAAGATAATGCATACAACATATCTATCATATTGACATAGAGCAGTTATTCAATAATAGAACTATTATTGCTGCTATGATTATTAAAGATTAACCCAAGAACATGAAATAATTTGTTGTTGTTGTCAAATAGGTGTAAAAATTAAGACCTACAAAGGAAAATCAGATGGTAGCCCAAAGCTAACAACCTTGCCCTTCATATTTTTAAATAGCTCATAGCCTTTTCTTGTAATATAAATATTTTCTACATAAATACATAAAATTTTTTAAGCTTTTGGTTGAAACAAAAAATTAAAAGATCTAAATTAACTCATTAAGTGTCATACCATTAGTATTATTTTTCAAATCATTAACTATATTTTAATGTTCAATGAGTCATGTAATTCATGTTAAACCAACATATTAGAAATATTAATTGAAGACAAAGTACTCAGGCTAAAAACACAATGTGTAAAAGCTCAAACAAAATATTTGTAAAAACCCTAAAATTAATTCCAAATATTAAACATTCTTTCAGAATGAAGAGAGTAAAAACATAGCATTATTTTGTCAAGCCAAAATGTATCACAAAGAAAATTTGAAATTATCGATGTGGATCTCAGGAAGACTGACTTGGTATCAATATATCTATGAAGAGACACAGGCCTCTTGGCCCTGGATGAAAGCAGGGCACAAGAGGTTAAGAGCCTGGACCTTGGACCTAGAAAGACCTGGGTTAGATTCCAGCCTGCCTTTTCTACCTGCATGAAATGGGGCCAGTTCTCACCATCTCTAATTCTTAGATTCTTTTTCTATAAAATGAGTGTGAAAATGAATCTTCCTCATGGGGTTGTGATAATGCATGATAAATGTTTGGCAGAATACCTGCCCAGAGCAATTATTAGCAAAAGAATGATCAAAATTAAGATCTTAAGCAAGATAGATGACTACTTTCCCTACTTATTCAAGGGTCAGCAAGAAACAATTTCTGCTCAAAAGAATTCAACTCTGAGGGTGATCTGACTGCACAAAACTAAACAGAGGGAAAGGGATCCTCTAGAGGAAAATGGCTCTAAGCACAAAATGCTTAGTTCCAGCTCTGCATTTTATTAACACAATGGGAGAATTGAAAGAAATCTAGCAACATGGTTCTTAAAATGGGACTTTTTTCACATCATTTCAATGGTACTGTTCAACACTCAAGTAAACAGAACCATTTGGAACCTAGTCTACCACGAAAAGCAAATTGGAGGGAAAAGAGATTTTCTGTGTTATCAATCCAAGTCATCACAGGAGAGTATGTCAGTAATACTCAAAAAGGACAATGGATATAACAATTGTCATTTTTGAGACAGTTATTTGAAAAGTTCCATGCTGTTTGTCAGAATCAGAAATTAAGCGATTCTTCCTGAACACTATAGAATAAAATTAATGAGCTCCCTTCACAGTTGGCAATATGGAATGGGGGAAGAGAGGTAATTTGTTTGTTAGGTACATTCAAATTTAAAACAGAAAAGTACCTTATAAATAAATGTCTCAGTGGCATAAAATATTTTTTATTAAAAAGTCATTCTTTAGATCAAGCACTTCATCTTTAGTTCTACCTTTTGGAGTCTATTAAAACTTTGGCCTTACAATTTAAATATGATAAATTTAAATATCACACAAATCATGATAAATATATTTTATTAAAGAAACAGCAATCTCAGAGGCCAAGTGTTGCAATTTTAAATTTAGTCATTGCAAAGTGACACAGAAAACTAAATGACATTCAGAGCCAGCAGACTTCACAATATAGGAGAAGAATTAGCTGTGCTGGATTTTAACACTGACACCTTTCATTACATCTAACCTCTGACAAGTCAAGCTCTCTGAACTCCACTTCTTCTTTTGTCCAATGGATATAACAATAAATACCTGCAAAGTTGCTGCGTGGAAATACAAGTGCATACAAACACCTAGCATTTCATAGGCTCTATTCATCATCAGATTGAAAAGGAAATCTCATATTTCCACTGTGAATCTGCTTCCTGGGTCCAGCCTTGGCATTTGTGACTGTTGACTTCATAGGTGTCTTCCTGCTCACCAGGATCAGGGGACACAGCTTCCAAATGGATGCAGGTAGACAGAATCAGATCTGACCAGCGTGGACTGTCCCTGTTGGGAAAATGCACTGCCCATGCTGGACTCCAGCTTTGTAAGGATCCCGCAAACACCTCCTGGGACAGTGGGCTCCCCATGAGAGCCAAAGCCAAAGACAAGGCTTGGCGGAGGCAATGGGCCAGGAACTCATGAAGGGCTCAGGTGTGTGGGCTCATTGGAGGGGGATAGGAGAAAGAGAAGTTCCAGCCTTATCTGAAGTGGTCCTGATACCTTTTATTCTAGAGGTCCAGGAAAACATGTGGACACTTTCTCTAGAACCCCCTTCTGTTAGTTAATAGACTTGATGCCACCAAATCTTTTCTACTCTTTCAGCACATGGAAGAGTTTCTTACAGTCTATGGAGGCTCCAACTGACTGTTTTGTTTCCATAAAGTCCTAAAAGAGAACTTGATTTTTTTTCCTACCAAAAGTTCGTGTTTTTGTTATGATTTCTCTCCCAGCCCAGGGCCAAATGCCCAGTCACCTCTCCATCTAGAGGGTGTATCTTACCCTTTTGTATTCTCTAAAAACTACTTTCTTCATCCCAGCCTATCTTCCTCTGATAATGGCTTTCCTCTCTCAAGAACTGGTTCTAATTAATAAATTATAAACTTGATATATCTCAGCTGATTTGATCTTAGCAATCACTCTCCCTCCATAGGAGTGTGGCAAAAAAATTTCTTCAGAAACAGTTCCAAGTAAAAATTTAGTAATTACTGATCCATCTGGGACTTCTAGCCAAGATGGAGTCATAGGTAGACACACTGTGACTCCTTGCACAACCAAAAGGACAACAACAAATTTAAAAACAATCAGAATTGCCAGAAAATCAAACTGTATGGAAGTCTGATGACCAAGGAGTTAAAAAAGAAACATTCATCTAGACTGGTAGGAGGGGTGGAGACAGGCAGCCAGACAGAGAGGACTCGAGGCAAGGTAGCAGTGGGAGGACCAGGGCGGGCAAGGTGGTGGCTGGCAGAGTAGGCAGTCCCACACTCACAGGCAGATAAACCAGGAGAAACAGTTGGGGAGTGAGACAGATCATGCAACCCAGGGTTCCAGTCTGGGAAAATAAAGCCTCAAAAGCTCTGACTGAAAAAACCTATGGAGTTGCAGCAGCAGGAGAAACTCCCAGTTTCCCAGGAGAGTTCATTGGAGAGACCCACAGGGTCCTAAAATGTACACAAGCCCACCCACCTGGGAATCAGTACCAGAAGAGCCTATTTGGATTGTGGGTAGCAGTGGAAGTGATTGAAAACCAGCAGAGAGTGGAGCAAGCAGCACTGTTCCCTCTCAGACCCCTCCCCCATGTATAGTGTCAAAATGCAGCAAGGTGAGCTTCCCACCCCTGGTGAACACCTAAGGCTCCACCCTTTGCTATGTAACAGGCACACAAAGGAAAAAAAATGACCCAAATGAAAGAACAGATCAAAGCTCAAAAAAAAATACAACTAAGCGACAAAGACAAAGCCAACATATCAGATGTGAGTTCAAAACACTGGTGATCAGGGTGCTCACAGAATTGGTTGAATTTGTTTGAAAAATAGAGGAAAAAGTGAAGACTATGAAAAGTGAAATGAAGGAAAATGTACAGGGAACCAACAGTGACGGGAAGAAAACTGGACTCAAATAAATGGTTTGGACCAGAAGGAAGAAATATTCAACCAGAACAGAATGAAGAAATGAGAATTCAGAAAAATGAGGAGATACTTAGGAACCTCCAGGACATTTTTAAATGTTCCAACATTGAAGTCATAGGGGTGCCAGAAGAAGAAGAGGAAGATCAAGAAACTGAAAACTTATTTAAAAACATAATGAAGAAGAACTTCCTCAATGTGGCAAAGTAAATAGACTTTAAGAAAGTCCAGAAAGCTCAGAGAAGCTCATTGGACCCAAGAGGGACACACAAAGGCACATGATAATTACAATGGCCAAGATTAAAGAGAATCTTAAAAGCAGCAAGAGAAAAGGAGACAGTTACCTACAAAGGAGTGCCCATAAGACTAACAGCTGATTTCTCAAAAGAAATCTTTCAGGCAAGAAGGGGCTGGAAATAAGTATTCCAAGTCAGGAAAGGCAAGGACCTACATCCAAGATTACTCTCTCCAGCAAAGCTATCATTTAGAATGGAAGGGCAGATAAAGTGCTTCCCAGATAAGGTCAAGTTAACGGAATTCATCATCACCAAGCTCTTATTATATGAAATGTTAAAGGGACTTATCTAAGAAAAAGAAGATTTTTAAAAAATGAACAATAAAATGACAAAAAAACTCGGTTATTAACAACCACACCTAAAGCAAGAACAAAAACAAACTAAGCAAACAGAAACAGAATCACAGAAATGGAGATCACATGGAGGGTTATCAGCAGGGATGTGGGAGGGGGAGAGAGGGAGAAAGGGTACAGAGAATAATAAGTAGCATAAATGGTAGGTAGAACATAGACAGGGGGAGGTTAAGAATAGTATAGGAAATGTGAAAGCCAAAGATCTTGTATGTACAACCCATGGACATGAACTAAAGGGGGGGATGCAGATGGGAGAGGGTGCACATGGTGGAGGGGAATAAAGGGGGGAAAATTGGGAAATTGTAATAACATAGTCAATAAAATATATTTAAAAATAATTTAGTAATTATCAAGTAATAGTATCCAAATTTTGGACTTCCAGCCAAGATGGAGGCATAGGTAGATACTCTGCCTCCTCACACAACTAAAGAAGGACAACAACAAATTTAAAAACAAAAAACAACCAAAACTGACAGAAAATTGAACTGTATGGAAGTCTGACAACCAAGGAGTTAAAAAAGAAATATTCATCCAGACCAGTAGGAGGGGCAGAGATGGGCAGCTGTGGTGGAGAGAACTCACAGCAAGGCTCACAGACTGGGTGGTCCCACAATGGAGGTCAGTCAAAACCTCTGAGTGAAAAAACCTGTGGCGGGCTGGGGTTGCAGCAGCGGGAGAAACTCCCAGCCTCACAGGGGAGTTCATTGGAGAGAACTGCAGAGTCGTAGAACATACACAAACCCATCCACTTGGGAATCAGCACCAGAAGGGCCCATTTGGATTGTGGGTAGCAGAGGAAGTTATTGAAAGCCACCCAAGAGCTCAGCAAGGGGCATTGTTTCCTCCAAAACCCCTCCCCACATACACTGCCACAATGCAGCAAGAGGGTTGCCCAGCCCTGGCGAATACCTAAGGCTCCATCACTTACTATGTAACAAGAGTGCTGAGACAAAAATTAAAAAAATGGCCCAAATGAAAGAACAGATCAAAGCTCCAGAAAAAAGTACAACTAAGCAATGAAGAGATAGCAAACCTACCAGATGCACAGTTCAAAACACTGGTAATCGGGACACTCACAGAACTGGATGAGTATGGTTGCAAAATAGAGGAAAGAGTGAAGGCTATGAAAAGTGAATTAAAGGGAAATACACAAAAAACCAACAGTGATGGGAAGGAAACCAGGACTCAAATCAATGGTTTGGATCAGAAGGAAGAAATAAACATTCAACCAGAACAGAATAAAGGAGGATTAGGAGCTGATCTACAACCTGCCATGGAAGCTCTGGTAGCTGGTGGCTGTCACCCCAGACACCTCTGGAGGGATCCAGTTGAGGATGAAGCAGAGGTGTCACCAGCCCTGTCTTTTGCCTAGGCTTTCCACGGATGTGTAAGGGGTCCCAGTTAGGAACTTAGAAGGGAAGAGGAAAATAATATTATTCCAACCCCTACAATATATTGACCATATTTAAGTGCTACACAAATGACATAAAGCTTTTATTTAGCTCCTAATGTTGTTACCAGCAATTGTGTCCAAAGTACATGACTCTTTGAGGACCATGTAAAAGTCTAAGGTTAGGTAGGGATGCTACATGTGTGCTTTCTGAGCAGTAGTGTGAGAAAGCTTGAAGAGGGATGGCAGGATGGCCTTATCCTTATGATAGTAACTCCAGTAATCCCAAGAATTGGGATTTGAAATTGCATTGTAAATCTCGTAAACTTTCTAAACATTCAAGTACTCCCTCACGTGTTGCTAAAGGAGTTGTTGACTACACCAAAATGAGTCTATATGGCACTAGTGGGGCACATGAAAGATCAAGAGATAGACAAAGGTCAAGTTACAGAACATGAGATTCATCTCACGAAAGAATAGAATCTCAGCTCACTCTTTGTACTAGAAATGTTAATTCTCCTACATGATAGCACCGTATTGAATGAGAAAAAGATCACAATTCCTCCCATCCAAGCAGTCATCACCATCAAAAAGCTTCTCCAATTTGTTCCAGTAGCAGCACTGGGAACAGCAGCAGAAACAGTAGCCAGTCAAGTTCCGATGGTAGCTGTAAGACATCTGGGGAGATAGTGTTTGTATATGAAAATGCAAAAGAAGGAGCTCGAAATGTAAGAACGTCAGAACAAGTGACACTAATAGTGGATAACACTAGTGGACACTTCCATTTTTACTGCACAGCCAAATACAATATTTGGCAGAATGTTTGGAGCTGGCAAAGAACATAATTTCACACGTTCCAATGAGAAGGGAGAGTATGAGGTGGCAGAGGGAATTTGCTCCACTGTATTTTGAGCTATTCTGGATTACTATAAAGCAGGAGTAATCTGCTATTCTGATGGCATATCTATTCCTGAATTGAGAGAAGCATGTGACTCTCTTTATATCTCTTGAATATAGTACTATTAAATGTGAGATCTCAGTGCCCTAATGCACGAGTTATCAAATGATGGTGCTCATAGACAGTTTGAATTTTATCTAGAAGAAATGATCCTGCTTCTCATGGTAGCTAGTACCCAGAGTAGGGAAAGAGAATGCCACATAGTGGTGCTTACCAATGATGATGTGGTTGGTTGGTATGAAGAGTATTCACCCCAGATGGGAGCAGAATATTCACAAATTATTTATAACACAAAATTATATCAATTTTTCAAGTACATTGAAAACAGAGATGTGGCCAAATCAGTTTTGAAAGGGAGGGGTCATAAGAAGATTAGATTGAGAATAGAAGTTTATCCTACTGATAAAGAAAAAATAAAGAAAAGGCCTGGGGGTCACCCAGAAGTCATTTACAACTTTGTCCTAAGAACATTTATTCAAATGTCCTGGGAGAAGGAAGAAGGAAAGAGTCAGCATGTAGACTTTCAGTGTGTGAAAAGTAAATCTATCACCAACCTTGCAGCAGCTGCCACAGACATTCCCCAGGATCAGACTGTAGTCATGCACCCAACCCTGCAAGTGGATGAACTGGATAATCTTCCTATCCATACCCCTTCCAGCAAAAATGACCTCAATCCTGATGCACAGAATCCAATGCTGTTATGCCAATATCCTCAAAACCATAGCATGCTACTCTTCACAGTGACGTTGCATTCTCATCCTGCACTGCAATGCCATTCTTCATCATGAAATGCACACAACAATGTTTAGGATATTGCAGTGTAGCCTTTTTTTAAAGACCAAAGGTAGCTGAATGTTTTTTTTAAATGAGTACAGCTCTAGCATTCTGAGATTCCAGTTATATAAATGTATTTCTTTACCAGTGGGTTTGTGAAATTGGTTCTTTGTATGAAAAACAGTCCTTTTTCACACATCTAGATCTTTTCAGAAGTGGTGGAAATTGGTCACTGGGGTACTTTCAGTCTAGACTGATATTTGTCACACCCCAGATAAAATGTAGAATAATACATAGTTGCACTTTATAAATGGTGACTAAATGGTATTTTTCAAGCCATTTTTTATAGTTGTGATACACAATGTAACATAAATAAGTGTTTTTATCAAAGTATTCCTTGAGTAAAATGTGTACATTTTACTGCCCATGATGAGCAAAAAATTAGTTTTTATCATTAGGCTTATTTGAGTGATTAAAATGAGATTCAATGTCCATATTTTAACAGTCCAGTGATCTCCAGTGCCATTTTCAGTTTTCAGTCTTTTAGAGGGAGTCACATGCAGGGAATGTGAACATGATGAGTGGTTTATTATCCAGTCTGCCTTACCCTTATTCTGTTAACAGGTATTTATTTACTATTCTTTCTTAATAGTTATGAGATAGGAAAATTAAGTGTTTGCTCTTTATTTACTAGATGATTGTAAACTTATTTTTTATCAAAATAAAAATTCCATTGTTTTCATTGAAAACAAATTCATTGTTTTCATATTTCTAAAAGAAAAAGAATGGAATGGGGAAACAAGAATTCAAAAAAATAAAGAGAGGCTTAGGAACCTCCAGGACATATCTAAATGTTCCAACATTTGAATCATAGGGGTGCCAGAAGGAGAAGAAGAAGAGCAAGAAATCAAAAAATCATTTGAAAACATAATGAAGGAAAACTTCCCTAATCTGGCAAAGGAAATATACTTCTAGGAAGTCCAGAGAGCTCAGAGAGTCCCAAAAAAGTTGGACCCAAGAAGGAACACACCCAGGCACATCATAATTACATTAGCCAAGATTAAAGATAAAGAGATGATCTTAAAAGCAGCAAGAGAAAAGGAGACAATTACTTACCAAGGAGTGTCCATAAGACTCAACTGATTTCTCAAAAGAAACCTTCCAGGCAAGAAGGGGCTGGAAACAAGTATTCCAAGTCATAAAAGCCAAGAATCTACATCCAAGATTTCTCTATCCAGCAAAGCTTTCATTTAGAATGGAAGGGCAGATAAAGTGCTTCCCAGATAAGGTCAAATTAAAGGAGTTCATCATCACCAAGCCTTTATATGAATGTTAAAGGGACTTATCTAAGAAAAAGAAGATTTAAAAAAATGAACAGTAAAGTGACAAAAACTCACAATTATTAACAACCACACCTAAAACAAAAACAAAAACAAACTAAGTGAACAACTACAACAGGAACAGAATCACGGAAATGAGAATCACATGGAGGGTTATAAGTCGGGGAGTGGGAGAGGGAGAGAGGTGGAAAAGGTACAGAGAATAAGTAACAAAAATGGTAGGCAGAAAATAGACAGGGAGAGGTTAAGAATAGTATAGGAAATGTGGAAGCCAAAGATCTTATGTGTACCACCCATGGACATAAAATAAATGGGGGGAATGTGGGTGGGTGGGGGTGTGCAAGGCAGAGGGGAATAAAGGGGGATGGGAATGGGACAACTGTAATAGCATAATCAATAAAATATATTTTAAAAAAGAAAATGTCTAATTTCCACTGAAGACAACAAAAATCTTTTTTGTACATTTCTAAATCCTTTACAAATTTTTATGATAATATCATGCTAATGCATTAATGTTATAACACTAATGCATTTTCTATGAAAATATTACTTCTATAAATTTATTTGCAAGTATTTTTCCTGCACATCCTACTAAATATTCTGATTGTTCTTCAACATTGCCTTATAAGAACATAATCTCTAACACAGAACAGTGTCTAACAGATTTGTTCATATGTTTCATTGCGGGTGCTTGTTTTTTTATTTAATAAAATTATTTATTATTTTATTATTTATTATTATTTAATTATTTTATTATTTATTATTATTTAATGTTTATTATTATTTATTTTATTTAATAAAATTATTTATTATTGTTCAATTACAGGTGTCCAAATTTTTCTGCCATTACTCTTTCTTGCCCTACCCACCTCTCTTCTGGCATGTTCCAATCCCCTCTTTGTCTTTGTCCATGGGTCCTTTATATATGTTCCTTAGCATCACCCTTTTCTTTTTCCCTGTTATACCTCTAACCCTGCCCTGCTGGTCATAGTCAGTTTTCTCTTTATTTCCATGTCTCTGGTTCTATTTTGCTTGCTTATTTGTTTTGTTGATTAAGTTCCAGTTATAGGTGAGATCATAAGGTATTTGCCTTCCACCACCTTACTTATTTCACTTAGCATAATGCTCTCCAATTCCATCCACACTGTTGAAAAGCATAGGAGTTCCTTCTTTCTTTCTGCAGTATTATATTCCACTGTGTAAATGTAGCAAAGTTTTTTCATCCACTCATTTACTGATGGGTACTCTTGCTGTTTTCAGCACTTGACTATTGTAAATAATGCTTCTATGAACATGGGGCCCATAGGTTCTTTTAAATTGGTGTTTCAGGATTCTTAGGGTATAATCCCAACAGCGAAATTGCTAGTCAAAAGGCAGTTCCATTTTTAGTTTTTGAGGAAAGTTCATACTGTTTTCCACAGTGGCTGCTCCAGTCTGCATTCCCACCAGTAGTGTAGTAGCGTTGCCTTTTCCCTACAGTCTCACCAGCACTTGTTTGTTGATTTGCTTTTGATGGCTTTTCTGGCTGGTGTGAAGTGGCATCTCATTGTGGTTTAATTTGCATCTTTCTGATGGCTAGTGATGCTTAGCATCCTTTTATATGTCTATGGGCCCTCTGTACATCCTCCTTGGAGAAGTATCTGTTCAGGTCATTTCCCATTTTTTAACTGGGTTTTCGACTTCCTGAAGTGTGGTCATGTGTATTCTTTATATATTTTGGAGATCAAACCCTTGTCCTAGGTACTATTGGCAAATATATTTTCCCATACAGTTAGTTCCCTTTTCATTTTGCTGATGTTTTCTTTAGTCATGCAGAAGATTTAGAAGTTGATATAGTCCTATTTGTTTATTCTTTCCTTTATATCCCTTGCCCTAGTGTATATATCAGCAAAGATATTGCTGTGTAGGATATCTATTTTAATGCCTATGTTTTCCTCTAGGACTTTTATGCTGTTACCACTTACATTTAAGTCATTCATTCATCTTGAGTTTATTTTGGTATATGATGAAGGTTGGTTGTCTATGTTCATTTTTTTTTGCACATATCTGTACAGGTTTAGGACCATTTACTCCATTTTATGTTTCTGCTCTCTTTATTGAATATTGATTGACCATAGACACATGGGCTTATTCTGGGTACTCTATTCTGTGTCATTGATCTATGAGTCTGCTCTTATGCCACTACCAGACTATTTCAATTATAGTGGCCTTGTAATATAGTTTGACATCAGGTATTGTGATCCCTCCCGCTTTGTTTTTCTTTCTCAAAATTGGTGCAGCTATTCAGGGTCATTTATGGTTCCATATCAATTTTTGAAATGTTTTTTCTATACCTGTGAAATATATCACTGGAATTTTCATAGTGATTATATTGGAATCTATTGATTAGTTTGGGTAGTATAAACATTTTGATGATGTTAATTCTTCCAATCCATGAACATGGTACATGTTTCCATTTGTTTGTGTCTTCCTTGATTTCTTTCTTCAGTGTTGTGTAGTTTTCTGATACAGTTCTTTTACCTTCTTCATTAGGTTTATTCCTAGGTACTTTACTTTTCTTGTTGCTATAGTAAATTGGATTTTTCCTAGTTTCTGTTTATGATATTTCACTGTTGGTGTACAAAAATGCCTTCAATTTCTGAATATTGGTTTTGTATGTGCTCTTTTGCCAAATTTAGTTTTTTGGAGGAACCTATGGAGTTTTCTATGTGCACTATCATGTCATCTGCAAATTATGATAGTTTTAATTCCTCTTTTCCAATTTGGAAGTCTTTTATTTATATTTCTAGTGTCTGATCACTGTGGCTAGGCCTTCCAACACTATGTTCAATAGAAGTGTTGAAAGCTTATTTTTTTCTTTCTACTTCCTCTGGACTGTTTTTGTTGTTCCTCTGTTTCTTATAGATGTAGGGTTAGGCTCTTTATTTGAATTTTTAAATCTTTTTTAGATAACCCTGTATTACTATGTATGACCTTCTGTCTAAAGACTGCCTTCATTGTGTTCCATAAGTTTTGGATTGTTGTGAGTTAATTTTCATTTGTTTCCAGAAACTTTTTGATTTCTTCATAATAAGAATCTCATTCTTAACCCATTCATTATTTAATAGCATGCTATTCAATCTCCATGAGTTTGAGTGTTTTTGAGTTTTTTCCTTGAGTTTGGTTTCCAGTTTCAAGCCCTTATGGTCTGAGAAAATACTTGATATGATTTTAATTTTCTTGAATTCTGAAGCTTGTTTTGTGCATTACCATGTGACATATCTTTGAAAATGTCCCATGTGCATTTGAAAAGAATGTGTATTTTGCTTCTTTGGAGTGAAATGTTCTGTATATATCAATTAAGTCCATTTGATCTACTGTGGCATTCAGTGCCACAATACCCTTATTGATTCTTTGTTTGGAAGATCTGTCCACTGTTATCAGTGGGATGTTCAAATCCCCTGCTATAAGTATGTTGCTGTCTATATCTTTCTTGAAGTCCTTCAAGATTTTCCTTATATATTTGGGTGCTCCTAAGTTAGGTGCATATATGTTTACAATATTTATGTCTTCTTTATGGATTCTTCATTTGATTATGAAGTGTCCTTCTGTGTCTCTTTTTATGCCCTTCGTTTTGAAGTATATTTTGTCTGATATAAGCATTGCTACCCTGGCTTTTTCTTCCTGTCCATTTCCTTGGACTATTTTTTCCAACCCTTCACTCTGAGTCTGTGTAGGTCTTTTGTTCTGAGGTTGGTCTTTTGTAGGCATTATATATGAAGCTCATGTTTTCTCATCCATTCAGCCATATTATGACTTTTGATTGGAGAATTTAATCTATTTACATTTACAGTTATTATTGACAGGTACTTATTCATTGCCATTTTCTGTACTTGTGTTTCTCTCTCTTTCTTGCTATTTCTCTCACTCTCTCTCCCTCTCTCTTGGTTTTTCTCTTTCTTGTTTTTTATAAAAGTTCTTTTAGCATATCTTGCAATGGTGGCTTTGTGCAGACATACTCTTTTAGGTTTCTTTTCTCTGGGAAGCTCTTTAATTCACCATCTATTTTATATGAGAGCCTTGCTGGATAGAGTAGTCTTGGTTATGGGTCCTTGTTTTTCATTATCTGGAATATTCCTGCCAATTCCTTCTGGCTTGTAGTGTTTCTGTCGAGAAATCCACTGATAGTTTTTTTGGAACTCCCTTGTATGTTACTCCCTTGCTGCCTTCAAAAGTCTCTCTTTGCCTATAACATTTGGCATTTGAATTATGGTGTGTCTTGGAATAAGTCTCTTTGGGTTCTTCTTGTTTGGGATCCTCTGTGCTTCCTGAATTTGTATGACTTTTCCACTTACCAAGTTAGTTAAGTATTCAGTCATTAATTTTCAAACAGGTTTTCTTTTTTTTAAGTGCATTTTATTGATTATGCTAATACAATTATCCCATTTTTTCTCCCCTTTATTCACCTCCATCCTACATACCCCCTCCTACCATCCTTCTTCTACCTTTATGTCCATGGGTCATACATATAAGTTCTTTGGCTTCTTCACTTCCTATACTATTCTTAACTTACCCCTGTCTATTTTGCGCCTACCATTTATGCTTCCTATTCCCTGTACCTTTTCTCCATTCTCCCCCTCCCTGTCCTCACTGATAACCCTCCATGTGGTCTCCATTTCTGTGTTACTGTTACTGTTCTACCTCTTTGCTTAGTTTGTTTTTGTTTTGTTTCTAATGTTCAGCTGTTGATAGTTGTGAGTTTGGTGTCATTTTACTGTTTATAGTTCTCATCTACTTCTTTTTCTTAGATATGTCCCTTTAAACTTTCATATAATAAGGGCTTGGTGATGATGAACTCCTTCAACTTGCTCTTATCCGGGAAGCACTCTATCTGCCTTTCCATTCTAAATGATAACTCTGTTGGAGAGAGCATCTTGGATGTAGTCCTTGTTTTTCATGATTTTGAATACTTCTTTCAAATCCTTTTTGACTGTAAGGTTTCTTTGAACAAATCAGCTGGTAGTCTTATGGGAACTCTTTTGTAGATAACTTCATTTCTCTTGCTGCTTTTAAGACTCTCTTCTTAACTTTGATCTTGGCTGATTTAATTATGGTGTGTCTTGGTGTGCTCCCTCCTTGGGTCCAATTTCTTTGGGAGTATGTGAGCTTCCTGGACTTCCTGGAAGTGTATTTCCTTTACCAGATTGAGGAAGTTCTCCTTCATTATTTTTTCAATTTTTTTTCAATTTCTTGCTCTTCCTCTTCTTCTGGCATCACTATGATTAGAATGTTGGAACGTTGAAAGTTGTCCTCGAGGTTCCTAAACCTTTTCTCATAGTTTTGAATTCTTGTTTCTTCATTCTGTTCTGGTTGGATATTTAGTTCTTCCTTTTATTCCAAATCATTGATTTGTGTCCTGGTTTCCTTCCCTTCACTGTTGGTCCCCTGTATATTTTTATTTATTTCATTTTGCATAGCCTTCACTTCTTCTTCTATTTTGCATTTGTACTCAACCATTTCTGTGAGCATCCTGATTATCAGTGTTTTGAACTCTGCATCTGATAGGTTAGCTATCTTCTCATTGCTTAGTTCTTGTTCTAGAGCTTTGACCTGTTCTTTCATTTTGGCCATATTTCTTTGTTTTGACATACCTGTTACATTGTAAGGGGCAGAGCTTTAGGTGTTTGCCAAGGCAGGGCTACCCACTTTGCTGCATTGTGGGAGTGGTGAGAAAGGGAACAATGCTGCTTGCTCAGCTCTTGCCCTACTTTCAGCCACTTCTTCTGCTACCCATAAGCAAATTTGGCATTTCTGGGGCTGATTCCCAGGTGGGTGGTTTTGTGTACATTCTGGGACCCTGTGGATCTCTACAATGAACCCTCCTGTGAGACTGGGAGTTTCTTCCACCACCGTAACCCCCACAGTTTTTTGCAAACAAAAGTTTTTGGTTTAAATTTCCCACAAGGAACCCTGGGTTGCATGGTTTGTCTCACTCCCCAGTTGTTCCTCCCAGCTTACATGTACATGAATGTGGGACTACCAGGTCTTCCAGGCTCCTCCTCACCCTCCCTGTCTGTTGCCTTGCCACATGATCCTCTTTGCTCTCCACTGCTCACCTTTGTTCTTCCTACCAGTTTGAATGAATGTTTCTTCTTTAACTCCTTGGTTGACAGACTTCCATATAGTCCAATTTTGGGGCAGTTTTGGTTGTTTTTTGTTTTTAAATGTATTGTTCTCCTTCTTTTGGTTGTGCAAGGAGTGAAAGCATATCTACCTATGCCTCCAACTTGTCCAGAAGTTCCAAACAGGTTTTCTATCCCTTGTTCATTTTCTTCTCCTTTTCATATTCCTATGGTGGAATGTTGTTATGTTTCATGTTGTGCTGAAGTTCCCTTAAACTATCCTCATTCATTTTGAGTCTTTTTGCATTTTTTCCCTCTACCTGTATATTTCTTTCTACCATGTCTTCCAGCTCACCTATTTGGTCCTCTGCTTCATCCAGTCTGTTTTTAGTTCCTTCTAGTGTATTTTTCATTTCAGGTATTGCATTCTTCATTTTTTCCTGGCTTTTGTTCATAGTTTCTATTTCCCTTTTTATGTTGTTGTTATTCTCACTTAGTTCTTTGTAGCTATGACTGAGTTCCTGGAGCATCATTATAATTATTTTTTGAATTGTACATCTGATAAATTGCTTGCCTCAATTTTATTTAGCTCCATTTCTAGGGATTCCTTTATTCCTTTCAATTGGGTGTTCTTCCTTTGTCTCCCAATTTCAGATGACTTTTTTGCTTGTTTCTGGGTCTCAGGATGCTCTGCTTTGCCTTCCCACTTTTGTGTGGGGGATTTCTGTGGTGGGAGTTCTGTGTGACTCAGTGGTGTAGTCTCTTTGATATCCTGATCTGGATGCTCTAGGTTTCCCCTTTCTTCCATTTGTGCAGCCTCTCTTGTTGTACTTGGGCTTTGCTTGTTGATTGTTCATTCATTGGTGGATTCTCCCCCACAGCTGGATGACTGGTAGTCATAACTCCTGCCATGTTTTGTATGCTGTTATGTAGGTATTGGTTAACAAAGCAATATTGTCAGAAAACCAAACACACGCCAGCAAAAATACTCCCCACCACCCCAGCAATATCAATAGCAATTGAGCAAAGATTAATAAAGGTGAAGAAAGATGAAGAATAAGATAGGAAAAAGGACATATGAGATGACTAAAAGAGGAAGTGATTTGGAGTGGGTAGAGGGAGGAGAAATAATAAGAGTAGGAAGTAGAAATGGGGCAAAGAAAGGGAGAGAATCAAATTTAAAATGTAAGTAAAACAGGGAAGAACAATGGGAAAAATTGAGTAAGAAAAGGGAAGAGTATACTATGAAGTTTGAAGTAAAATTAAAAAGTTATTGAAACAGCTGGGACAAAATTGCAGAAAAACCACAGCAGAGTCAATAATGACAGCTTAGTGAAGATTAATAAAGGTGGAAAGGATATAAGAATATTATTCAAAGGAGAAAAGTGAATATGAGATGTCTACAGTAAAGAAAAATTATTTTGAATAGATGATGGAGAAAAACTAATAAGTGTAAGGAATAAAACCCAGACTAAAAACGGGGGAAATTAAAATAAAATTCCTAACTCAACTGATCAAGGGCAGGGGGGAGGCAAAATGGAGTAAGACTGGGGGAGCATCTTATGGGATTTGAACTGCAATCAAATAGTGAACAAATAGGAATATCAATGGAGTAGAACAGAAGTGACTATGATATCCTTTCCCAACTAGTTACATTTTATAAAGGTGGAAAGGAAATAAGACTAATGTAAGAGGGGGGAAAAGAATATGAGCTAACTTAGGAAGGAAGAGTGCTTTTACGAGGATAGATGGAGGAGAAATAGTAAGAGTAATGGTAAGGAATAGGAACACAGCATAATGTGGGAGAAAATAAAGTTTACAACAACAATGAGAAAGGTCAGGCAGAAGGCAAAATGGCGTAAGACCAGGGGAGGGTGCAATATGGGATTTGAAATAACAATAATATGAAAAAATATATAACCTGAATAAAAAGAATACAAAATAAAAGACCAAGAGTAATTAGTTAGTTGGAATGCAGCTGAAGCAAAAGAAAAAATATTGAAAGGCTATATGAAAGGAAAAAGAAGAAGAAAAATCCATGAAAGTTCTGAGGAAGACCAAGGTGAAATTCATCTCAGCTGTTGGTGTTTGTCTTCTGACTTCATCTCTGGTTTTTCATGAACTCAAGGTCCCAGGATGGGTCATCCAACTTCTGGCAACACTACCTGTATCTATGTGATCTGTTTCTAGAGGGATTTTCTATTGTGATTGAGAGGGTGGGACCTCTGTGTCTCCCCTGGGAGTCACTGTTCAGTCTTCTAGGAAAATTGAAGGTGTGTTCCACCTGCCCCTACACCTTCAATCTTAGTCTGTCCCAGTTTATTTTCAATAATGTATAGTTTCTGATTAAATAGCTGTCCTTTTCACAGTGGGAGGAGGACAATATATGTAAAAGTGTCAGATCTCTCCTGCTTGGTGTAGTCTGCAGCTCTGTGTGCAAGCCATGGCTGGGCAGAGCCCTAAATTCCCTTTTCTGCACACATTCTGAGCTTCTTGCTTTGATGGCCTCAGTGAAATAGGCTCCTAGGACCCAATGTACTTTGTGTCCCTGTGAGGATTTCAAAATGGTCCCTTTTAGGCATTCCTCTTGGTCTCTTTCTTTTGTGGAGGAAATGTCTCTTGCAGGGTTGTTAAGGCTGCTTAGCTGGTTTTGCACATCTTCTATCCCTTGCCTCCTGCCCCCCACTCCTGCAGGAGGTGGAAGCTGGGTACAACCTTCCCTTCCCTGTGGTCACCAAGGAAGGTGGCTCAGCCAGGCTTTAAATAATCTCAGGTGTGCCACTCCCAGCCCACTGCCCCCACAGCATACAGTGGCCTACACTCTCCATTCTGTGCAGCTGCACTGAGCTGGGGCCAAGAAATCACCTCACTTTGCACCTTTCTGATCAGTGTACCCAAATGTACTGAGTGGGAGAAAATCACATCCATAATCATTTTTCCTTGTTGGCAGGGCAGCTGTGCATACATGGTCTGGGCGCTAGGATGCCTCAGCTCCCCTTTAAAAAAAGTGTCTCTGGGTGCTCCCACTGTAGCTCCATCTTACTGTCTGGCTTCCCGTACACACTACCTGTAGGGGAAATAGAGTCAGTCAGGCTCCCTCACCTGGATGTCTGGGCAACTAAGGGAAGCAGTGTTCCCATGACCCTGAGAATGAGCCTGCGTGTGCAGAATGATGCTTTGCTATATAATATCTTGCCATCCTGCCGGCTTTGTGTGCATTTAGTGTAAAAGAGAGTTGGGACTTCCTGCAGCACAACAAGTAGCTCGTGGCATGCATGGATCACCCCACCCTTGAATAAAGGTGTGTCAGATATTCTCACATCTCTGCGAATTTTCTTCCATCTGTCCAAATCCTGTATGAAGCTGCCTGGCCTTGAAAGGCTGCAAGACACCACCTCTCCAAAATTCAAGAGTCTTTGACTGTCATGGCTAGCTGTGGCCCTCCTCCTCCACCAGATCCAGGTGCAGATAGTATCTCTCTCACTCTCAAGCACTCTCCTGGTTGGCATTTACTGCTGCAGCTATGAGTGTGCAGTTAGCTGTATGTGTGTGTGTCTGCAGCCTGGTTCTTCCAAACAATTTTTTATATCCAAGTCGCTCCTGGCCCAGGTCTGGGGATTCCCTGCCCTGGGAGGGGAAGGGGCTGCTAAGCTACAATCTATGACAGATGTAGGTGCCCCAGCTACAAGCACTACACAGCTGTTAGCACTGGGACTACTGGCTCCATGTCTGGGGTTTTCCCTGACCTCCCATAAAGCTTCCTTGCTGCCTGTTTAGAGCCTTCTGTACTCTTTGGCTTCCAAACTTCATATCAGCTAAGATTCTGTTGACTGTTCACTTAATTTTTCAGAAAATTACCTAAGTGTCCAAGTAGGGTGCAGGAGCAAATAGACTTGGCTCCCACCTACTTGGCCTCCATCTTCCACCTCCCTTTTAAATTTTTAAGATCCTTATGTTATCTCTGTACCTTTGTTAAGTTATATTGTATAGTGCAATAGCATCCTTTGAAACACAAAAATTTTAGCAAAGTGATCAACAGCAATAAACTGAGGTCTGTCACAAGGAAGAGCAAAGACAACGGATACACAAAAGGTTGAAATATCAGTAAATGTGAGGGAGATCAAGATAAGATCATGAGCCACAGTGATATCTGAATCTGAAGAGTAAATCTGTATAAAATTTTGCATGAGTGCACAAACTGCACAAATGGGCAAGAGCAGAGGGTTAAGAAACGAATCTGGGAGATGGAGGTAAATTTCCAGCACCATATTCTTTGAAAAGAGAGTCTATTCTCATAACAAAGGCCAACTCTCAGCCACACACACCAGTCCATTGAAATATTTTTATACTACTGGTAAATGGTTACTATCTTAAGTCCCCTATCCCTCTCAGCCAACCCAGCATTCCAGCGACTGAAGTGATAATATCAGACACAGAAGAAAAGTCCCCAACTCCTTTTTCAGCCCACAGCCCACAACTAATCTAACTGCTTTATTCCCACATCCTACTGGTAGTTAAGTACAGTGGTTAATAATCGTGCCCACAGGTTGCCTCCACTGACCTTTCATGGTACTCTTAACTACCCTATTATAACAGCATTTAAACTTATGTCTTATTCACCTGAAAATGTCATCCATGTCCTTATGTTTGAATGATGACTATAAAATGATATACAGCAGTCAATGGGGGTTGCAGTTGATTCTGCCAAATCCGAACTGAAAAATATTTTGCTACTTTTTTTCTACTAATTCCTGTGCAACTTCCTCCTAAATACTTCTAAAAAGAGCCAGAAATTTTTCATTGGACATTTATTTATCTCTAAGGGACTACAGTAAAAGCTATTATATATAAACATAGAGCTAAATGAAGCAGCACAGTTGAAACAATAAAACTATTTTATCACACACTAGCGTAATGTTTCCCCCTTCCCCATGGGCTTATTATCAACTCATAATTCCAGTTTCCTCTGGAAAATCTGTTTCTTATTGAAATGGTTGGATTTTCTCAATAAAATAACTCAGATAAATTATTTCATATCAGCATACCTGTGGGATATAAAATTAGAGAGCTGTTTACACTAGATGCCCTGGAAAAGCCTGGGAAATCCCTTTACAACCTTGCTCTCAGTGTCCTTCATGAAAATGGGTGTACAGATGAGATCAGAGTGTTTCCAACTTTGTAACACCATAAAACTCTCTTCAAAGAAAATGTTGCTTGAAAGGTGAACAGATAAGCAGGGCTTCTCCTGCCTGGAGAAGGGGAGGCAGAGTACTGTCAGCTTGAACCCTCATCTGCCTCCTAGTAAACTGTGAGATACCCTCAAGGAACTACTTAAGATTCTACAAAACACACTGTGAAATGGACCAAATATATGATTGCTAAGATGTAAAATTCTAAAAACCCTCAAAATTCTATGAAATTATACAATGTATTCCTGCTGCTTGGGTTTTTCAAGTAGACCAAAGGAAGACTCCAATGATAAAGACCACACTACTATAGATTCATAGCAGAGAAAAATATATTATCCATAATATAAAAGAAATGACAAAAAGTAGGCAAAGCCATGCCAATTTAACTCATTCTGAATCCCTCATATCTTATGATATAATTCCAACCAAATATCAGTTGAAGATAAAGTAATATTAGGAAAATAAAATAATTATAATAAAGGTCACATTGACCATGAGCATTTAACTGTGGTATGTGTTTATGTGTGTGTGTGCTTTATATGCATGCTTTGTATATTTATATATTCATACATATTTCTCTTCCAAATTTTCTTTTGATTGTTTCATTTTGGGAGCTTCTTTGTTCCTCATTAGCTCTAAAAAAAATTGTTTTATTTTTATTTGTTTTTAGTGACAGAGGAAGGGAAGGAGAAAGAGAGGGAGAGAAACATCAATGTGTGATTGTCTCTCATGCACCCCATACTGGGGACCTGGCTCACAACCCAGGCATGTGCCCTGACTGGGAATCGCAGTTCACTGAGCTATACCAACCAAGGCTTGTCCCTCACTAGATCTAAGTTAGACCCCCAAAGCCACTATTCCTATACACTGATTTCAGTTATTCCTTGGTGAACAGTTTTAGTCCAATGATTTGAGCAACTTGAGAATAGTTGGAAACTTCACAAGATCTAATCATACTGCAAGGATGACAACAGTTATCTGTTAAAATCACAAGATTAGTGTGCTCACAGTAATTCTTAGCTGCCCACCTGCCCTAGACTCAACCCAAGACCTTTCATGATAGGACCCTGGGAAGCTCACCAGCCTTGTATCCCACTCTTCCACTGCCCACTTTTGCTCCTGAAGTGGCAGCATAGCCTTGTCTCTGTTCCACATCCTCTCCTACCCCTCAGCCTTGAAAGGACATGTTTCCAACCAGCTGCTTTGCCAGTCTTCATCCTGCAGACCCAGAGTGGACCTCACTTCTTCAGAAGCCTTCCTTCATGAGCTCTGTGCTAGGTATCCTGATCTACATCCCAGTAGCATCTTATGTCTTTTTACAAACTTTGTGTTTGAAACTGTTCCAATTTATCATCTATAATCATTGCTTTGTTTCTGAATTCTTGTTGCCAGTAAATTGCATATGGACAGGGCCATGTCTGCATTGCTCATCCCTATGGGCCCAGCATCTCTCATAGTACCTGGCACTTAGCAGATATTCAATAAAAGTTTATTGACAATAAAGAACACTTAGAAAATTTCCAATTTTTGAATTTATTCCTGAATGACCAGTAGTGATTTTAGAAGCAGAACACTGCCAACTAAACAATAAACTAATAACAGTTAAGCCTGTAAAAATTTTCAATATTAAGTGAGAAAGGCCTTTATTTGATAAGTAATGAGGGGGTACATCAGATATTATTTCAGTAATGACAGCTCCAGAGTTGAGATATAACTCGGACTCAGAGAGCAATCTAATGAGGAGGTTCTTTGACTTTCTTCAGGTATTTTCTTCCTTCTGGAATGTCATGCATTGTCTGAGCTCCCCTGACCTAGCAGGACTCTGCTCAGTCATCAGTAACTTCCTTTCAGGACGCTACCCTACTACCCATAGCACTTGCAGTCAGCTTCAATGCTTCCTAGTGTTACCTGACCTTGAGTGCCAGGTTCTTGAGTCTTAATGTCATAAAAATGAGCACTGAACTCAGTACAAGATCAAGCAGATAGAGTTAATTGAAAAGAGCTTGTGCGCAAGGGAGATGGACAGAAGAACGAAGTTGAACTCCCTGAGAGATTTTGTGGATGGCTTATACAGGGGCCTTGGAATCAGTTTAGGGCTGGGAATGAGGATGAGGTCAATTGTCCCGTAATCATTATCAGACTAAAGTTGATGCCCAAGTAGTCACAAGGTGTTTTCCATGGTCAATAGACCACCCGAAAGGCTTGTAAAATAATGCTTGCACAAACATTCTAGTTACCTTTGGACAAAACAACTATTTTGCAGAACTGATGTTAAGAAAGGATGTCATTGTACATTCTTTCCATTAAGGATGGTTAGGTTAAATTATTGTAATTTTACTGAAAGCAAGGAGTCATGGTCAGTCTTATAAGACTTTCGTTCCTTCAGTCAGGGCAGAGACAAGTATTACCCTTACATTGTCTCATCAGTGCTCACCCCATTTGACTGTTAACCCCACTGAATTGTGAAAGCTCCCAGAACAAGAATCAGCTCCCTGTCTCCTGCTGCAGAGGGCAGGCCAGGCACTGGAAGGCATCTTCAACGTTAACCAACCGTGTGGCTAGTGGAGGCCAATTTGTGCATGTGTAAGACTTTAGGTCAGCAGAGATAAGCTGTTGTAAAACTGTCTCCAGAAGTCAGTGCCGGCAACGAGAAAAAATGACACAGAAAAACCAAATGACGGCCTCATTTGTTTCCCACCCCGCATACCAAAGCTGCTCCCTTTAAGTCGAGTGCAAGGCAAGACGCCCCGGCTGCCGTAAAAGGAAGGAAAGCCTCTGACGCGGAGGCCGCGACTTCCGGCTTAGCGTGTCAACTGGGCGGGAAAGTGCAGCGGGCGGTTGGAGGGAGCCCTGGCCCCTCCCCGCAGGCCGCACACACGCTCCCCGGAGGAGTGTTCTGGGCTGGTCACGCTCAGAGCCTGAGCCGGTTGAAACTCAGCTCCGCGTCCATGGAGGCACCGGGGGAGGCGGAAATAGAGAATGAGGACGGCGACAGCAGCTACGGGGACCTGTGCTGCATGGACAAAGGCCTGCGGAGGTGAAGGGGTTTCGGGAGACGGGCATCTGCTCAGGACTTATTTCGAAAGTGTCCGCGGAGGTGTGGGGGCCGCGCCCCCTCCGACCCCTGACGTCTTGGTCCTTGGCAGACACTTGCCATCCTCTCTGCTTTGCCAGGTCCCCAATCTCCGCTGATTCTGCCTGTCCCAGCGCTGTCCCTTCTTTGACCCTGACGCCACCGGCAGCTGAGGAGCCGAGTTCACCTCCCCTTCATTGGCTGTGCCTCGGGTCTTTTTTCCCCGGGTTCCAGTTTGTCCTTTGCAGAGTCCCGCGATGCGTGTGTCCTCATACTTTTTGAAAGTACTAAGGTTAACCCTATTGAGGTCCTCGATTCCCTCTTTGGTGCAGCCCAGTCTTGTGCATGGCGTATCTGGACGTTTCTGTGTGTTACTAACTGGCCCCTGCCCAACTGTTAAGCCAGATTTCTTTCTTAACTGTTTCCCCACCGACAGTCTAATTTGCCGGGCTGAATGATAGCAGGTCCAGCCTCTGCTCTTCTGTTCCTTTGCACGTGCTGTTCCTTTGTGAACCTACTCATAACTAAAGCATCTTGCTCTGGATCCTGGCCTAAAATTTGCCAGAAAACCCCAGGAAGACGTTTTTTCAAAGGAATATTTATATTTAATAGCAACCGTCATATACTGAATGCCATCCGTGTGCCCATGTTACATATATTATCACCGGTCCTCAACAACAATTCTGCAAGGTGTTAATTTTACAAGTGACAAATCTGAGTCTTAGAGAATATAAATAACTTTTCCAGCCTCATGCACCCGATGGGCGATTGAGTACGAATTCACACCTATTTCTGATTTCCCTGTCTCCTTTTTCTGCTTTGCCATGTGATCTGCACAATACTAATTTCCAGCAACTCAGATGTTTCAGAAAGCAAATGGTTGTCATTAAGAGCACGTGTTAATAGCATAAAGTCTGGACTAAATAATAGCTCAGTAAATGACAGATGCTAGGTAATTGGGAAAATTTCAGTCATACTTGTAGAAATTGCTAGTTTGACTTTTAGAAATGCTGCATCTTTTTCTTCAGGGGTACACAGAACATGGAGCAGATGACATGTCATTGGGTCCTGGATCCTGACTGTGCCTCTATCCAACTCCCCTCAACTATGTGTAATAGTTTGTATTCCTGGAACTGCTGTCTTTAGAGAGGTTCTGGTTTAAATGGCAATAACTGAGAGAATGAAAGATGAATTCTATTTAGGGGTGGTACACTTCAAATGTCCAGTAGGGAAGATAGGCACTTTTTTCAGTAGAAATAGCAATACCTAGTGGTTTCTTTAGAAATTAGCTGTACTCTGGGTTAAGTAGCCATTGTGGACACTGAAGTAAGATTACAAATTCCAGAGCCAAATCTGGATTCATACTGGCTCAGTTAGGTAATAACTACAATAACTTGGACATGCTACTTAATTTCTGTAAACTTTAGTTTTCTTATGATACCTACTCTTTAGAATTTTGAGAATTGAATGAGATGAGGAAACTGAGGCTTAGAGAGGTTAACTTATTTACTCAAATAACCGCAGAAGAAGTGGTAGAGTGCAGATTTGAGCTGGGCTGTTAGGATCCAGGGCTTTTACACTGATGCTTTTACAGGGTGTTGATGATTTTGCATAGAGAAGCTAGAAATGCCCAGGGTTACTTGTCTCTGCTGAATGGGTTTCTTGTTTATGTAAATAGTCCAAAATGCTGGTTTGTGATACAAATTACTATACCTTATGAGACATTTCAAGGCTACTACAAGTAGGAAGGATTTCATTATAGAATGAGTAGAGGTCACACTTATCTACATGCTGTTGGGTTAATTTTAATTTTTTGGTCATGATTTCAAAATCCATTTTTTACTTCTTTTTGATAACACATATTTTGTTTTATAGCATATCAGAGTTATCCTTAGATTCAACCCTCCATGCCATCAATCTGCATTGCAACAACATCTCGAAGATCGAAGCCATTGATCATGTTTGGAATTTGCAACACTTAGATCTGTCATCTAATCAAATAAGTCAAATCGAAGGGCTAAGCACACTGACAAAACTACGCACTTTAAATTTGTCCTGCAATTTGATCACAAGAATAGAAGGTTTGTGATTTTCATGTAATCTTACATGAATAGGGAAGATCATTTAAATCCATTTCTTTTTCTTCCCAGAAGAATGGGGTGAACATTAAACTTTTGAAAACTGAGTCAAATTTATTACATAAAATTTTTACTTCTAGCAAAGTTATCAGTCTTTTTAAGAGTATTTTGTAAAATACCAATAAAATGGATTTCACTGTTATTTAATTTGAGACTGTACAGACTATTCAAAAGAGTGCAAACTAGAATTATAGTATTAAGTAGCTCTAATTAATTAATTATTTGAAACCTATAAAAGTTTTTATTATTTTATTTTATTTTATTTTATTTTAGGGCTTGAAGCACTAATTACTCTGACTAGACTGAATTTATCCTATAACCACATAAATGATCTTAGTGGTAAGTAGATGTGCTTAATTTTTCTATAATGGTGAATATTTGCCACATGTGGTGAGTTAGATTGAGCTCAGCATGTCAAAAATCTGAATAGTCCAATTTTTGACCAAAAAACCTCATCTAGAGAATGTGTTGACACTGCTACAGCTGAATGAAAAATTGGAACAAAACCTAGAGTGATCCATAACAGAAAATACTTGGATAAGAAGGACCTCATTTGGGAGAAATAATATTTTAGTCTTAGATAATTAATGAATATACTGTTATATAGAGAGAAAGGAAGAGTTCCAATAGAACTTTTTGCCGTGATGAAAATATTCTATATCTCTGCCATCTGGGATGGCACCCAATAGCCAGATGTGGCTTTTGAGCACTTGAAATGTGCCTAGTGCACTGAGGAACTGAATTTGTCATTTTATTTTATTTTAATAAAATATTCATTTAAGATTACAAAGCCACCTATGGTTGTTCTATCATATTGGACAGTATATGTGTATAGCACCCCAAAGGCTATGGCTAATTGAGGACCAAATATATATATTTTTCTTTTTGACTTTAGCATTCATAATTATTCTTCAAATAACCAGTTAGACCTGGCAATTCCTCTAATTATCTTGTAATCTTTATCAATATTTGAAACAGCCTTATTCATTTGTTTGTTTTCTCCCTGCTAGAAAAATACTACCCAACATTAGGTGTTTACTATACAAAAAAATAAAATGATCTTATCTCTACCCTTAAGCCTAAGTAGCAGTAGTATTTTAATTTTTTAAACGTTTTTCTCCAAAGATGTGAAAGTATTAGGATTGAGCATTAGCTGTAGGTCTGTCACTGCTGTATACTGTTGAGTAAAGCTATTACTTTCTGGATGCAATTTCCTTATCTGAAAAATGTGAATCTTGGATAAGCTAGTTCATTTATTTACTCAACAAATACTTATGAAAAATCATCATATCAAACAGATAAAGTTCTTGTTGCAGGGCTTATACTGTAGTGAGGAAGAAAAACAAGTAAGATCATGTCAGCCACCCAAAATAGGCAAAATATTTGAGCAGATGATTCCCCAAGAGGATTTCCAAATAACAAGTAAGCATATGAAAAGTGGATGGTTGGCATCCTTAGTAACTAAGGACATGCATATTAGAACCATAGTGAGACCCACTTCACACCTACTGGAACAGGTAGCTTTAAAAACTATAGCACATGGTGCAGGTGAGGTTGTGGAACAGCTAGAAGTTATGTAAGTTGCTAGTAGAGTTCAAAATGGTACAAGGACTTTGGAAAACAGTTTGAAGTGTTCTTATGTTAAATGTACACTTAACCATATCATGCAGTCCCACTCTAGGCATCTACCAAAGAGAAATAAAAATATGTCTAACCTGTACTTACAAGTATTTATATCATTATGTAGCTTTTCATATCATTGTGTTTCTATGATTATATATAATCTCCAAAAACCAGAAAGTACCCACTATCTATCACCTGGTAAAGAGATAAATGGTGATGTATCCACACAATGGAATACTATTTGGCAATAAAAAGGAATGAACTATTGATATATGAAGCACCATGGATAAATCAGGAAAGAATTATACTAAGTGAAAGCCAGACCCAAAAGGCTACACTGAATGAATCCATTTATATTACATTCTGACAAAGGCAAAGTTATAAAGGCAGGAGTCAGATCAGTAGTTGTCAGGACTTGAAGATAGGGAGAGAAAATTGTTACATAGGGCTGTAACAGTTTGGGTGGTAGAAATTCTATATCTCAGTCATAGCAGTGGTTAAACAACTGTATGTTGGTGAAAGTGAATTTTTTGTGACTAATAGTGATAAGGAATATGAAGAAAATGTAGTAGTCTACCCTAGAAGTTCTAATAGATGATTCTTAGAATGATAGTATTTTATTTGTTCAGAAACACCTTGATAAATAATTGCAGTTTATATGCTACAGCATGTAGAGATACTAAGGCTTGCTCAAGCTTGCCATGATAGAGGGTCTGAAGGAAGTGTGGCTGGAGCTGAACAAGTAAGGGGTTTGTGTGCAAGAAGAAAGATGAGGAAGTAGGCAAAAAGTGAAGTTTACTCGTTTTAATAGGTACAATAAGAAAGCCATTGGAAGGTTTAAACAAGTGACATGGTGTGTGTATATTTAAAGGGTTACTTTGGCTGCTGAGGGAGGGAGAGTGGATTTTAGCAGTACAGGAATGGAAGTCAGGTGTCCAGTGGGAAGCTGCTCCAGTGTCCAGAGAGAGATGAAGGAGACTTGGACTAGGGTGGAGACAGTGGAGATGCGTAAATATGTTTTGCAGATAGACGTCACAGGACTTGCTGATGAATAAGATTAGGGAATGGAGGAAAAGGTGTCAAAGATAATTAATGAACACGAGTTTTTTCTAGTCACAGGCAGATGATGGGACTGCTTTCAGTTGTGGGATGATTGGGAAGGAAAATATAGAAATGAGGTGTTGAGAAGTCTGCTAGATATGTGTGGTGGGGGAGCAATCAGGATTTGGGGCTGGAGACCCCAACACATGACATGGTGGGCCTTCCAGAAGAAGGGAGGCTGGGGCAGTGGTCCACTGACAACATCCCTTCTCTAGGACTGAAGGAAGCCCTGCAGGTGTTGTTGCCCTCACACTTACATGCTGCACTGTGGCTCAGCAAGCTCCACTTGGAATCAAGTTCTGAGGCAGGAGAGAAATACCAGTTGCACCCCTATGTTCATAGCAGCATTACTTACAACCGCCAAGATTTGGAAAAAGCCCAAGTGCCCATCAGTGGAGTATTGGATATAAAAGCTGTGGTACAATGGAATAGTTCGCAGCCATAAAAAAGAAGGAAATCTTACCCTTTGTGATAGCATGGATGTCCCTGGAGAACATTATGCTAAGTGAAATAAGCTAGTCAGAGGAAGATAAGTACCATATGATTTCACCCATATGTGGAATCTAATGAACAAAATGGACTAGTAGGCAAGATAGAGAAACAGCTAGTGCTTCAGGGGGTATGCAAGCAAGGTGCAAGGCCCTGGGGCACCACAGCTGAGCCAAGTCAGAGGCTGCCCAGAGATGGAGTTCCTAGCATTACCATACGCTGGGTAAGCAGGGGCTACAGATATTACGAGGGAATTAAATCAAAGGGTTGCTGTTTGTATTTTATGCCCAAACCAAAAATTAAGTGTAGTCAGTGTCTACTTATGAAAAAGGAGCCTGGAGCCATTGTTTATGCTGTTCTGTAAGTGACCTAGAGGGGCCCATTTGTTTTGTTTGAAGAGAACCAGACACCAGGAACTTCTGTTTAAAAACAACAGTTGACTCATCTGAACCTTCCTCATGAGATTCAGCTTTCACAGCGAGTCATCACTCATGCTGCTGCTTTGCCTCTCGAAATAGAACCCACATACAAATGTTTAGTGAGCTGTTGGGGAAGTTGCTTCTGTGGCATTAGCAGGGTTTTTTTGGCTTGCAGGTTTGATACCCCTTCATGGAATCAAACATAAACTTAGATACATCGACCTGCACAGTAACTGCATAGACAGCATCCATCACTTACTTCAGTGTGTGGTGGGCTTGCACTTCCTGACGAATCTTGTTCTGGAGAAGGATAGCGAGGATAATCCCGTCTGCCGTGTACCAGGTGGGAACAACTAACAACTAACAACGTTCAAATTTTTGTTAACAGTGTTCAAAGCAACTGGTGTTTTAACCTGCTTTTATTTGTCTTAAGCTTTGTAACTTCTTATTATGTACTTGGAAAAATATAGTTGCAAATAAATTATTTCATTTAGACAAATTAAATTGCTGTTAAAAGAAAAACAGTGTGAGCCCTGGCTGGCGTAGCTCAGTGGATTGAGTGCGGGCTGCGAACCAAAGTATCGCAGGTTCGATTCCCAGTCAGGGCACATGCCTGGGTTGCAGGCTACAGCCCCCAGCAACTGCACATTGATGTTTCTCTCTCTCTCTCTTTCTCCCTCCTTTCCCTCTCTAAAAATAAATAAATAATAATAAAAAAAAAGAAAAAGAAAAACAGTGTGAACAGATTAGTAATTATATTTAGACAGCTATATTTGATAACCAAGTGCCTCAAAATTAAATTATGTCATTATGATATATTTTATAGTACAACATTGCCGCTGTAGGTGATGCATCTGGTAGCTGATGAATCAAGTTGATTCTAGAAGTAATTAATGTTTTTTAATGCCTGACTTTTCATTTTGAATGATTTGTTTCTAAGGGTACAGAGCAGTTATGCTCCAGACCTTGCCACAGCTTCGAATCCTGGATTGCAAGAACATATTTGGTGAACCAGTAAATCTGTCACAAATAAATTCATCGAGTCTACAGTGTTATGAAGGTCTTTTGGATAATTTAGTTTCATCTGATTCTCCCCTAAATATAAGTGAAGATGAGGTATAGTATTGGGTTTTTTCCTAATATGAAGGTAACTTCAGCTTTTAACTAATAAGTACAAATGTTAAGGATTTGGGTTGTGTCTGTCCTAGATCATTGACATCATGCCGGTGGAAACAGCCCCCATCGATGAAATGGCTCCCCTGGATCAGTTTGCCAGTACACCAACTGACACTGGTTTGCCATCCTTTATGTCTGTGTGTCCATCTTCTGAGCCAGAGAAGGTTAATCATGAAGACGATTTTCAGAATGAGATGAAACTTCAGAAATTAGATGATCAGTTTTTACAGCTTATTAATGAAGTAACTATTTTTTCTATTTTTCTAAGCAGTGTGTTTGTTGAATAAATAGTAGTTCAGAAAATTTAAAACAAAAATTCGGTACAAGTAGACCAATTAGAAGCAATGTCTTTGTTGCATCCATGTGTATGCATATTTTTGTCTTTTCTAGAAATGGAATTGTTACAGTACTAGTGGTAGGAAAAGGTGACACCCTTTCTTCCCTCATTTTCCTTGTCATCCTCCTTCAAACCTTCATTATGTAATTTCTGTTGTACTTCACATTATTTCTGATGACCTACCTATATTGTTTCAAACTGAAGGAAACAATGCTTTGGATTAACGTCTGTTAACATGGGGAATTATGAGTCACTTTTGACCTCCCCTATTTCTTCAGTTGTTTGGTGGTCAAAACCACTTCTGGGACTCACAGCTGAATTCAAGTTTATTTATATACTTTCTGCTTCAACTTCTATTTCCAGTAGACCTTCCCCAAATTAATCTCTACTCCCCTAAGATACTCATTCTTTTTTACCCTTTACACTGATTTTTAGAATCTTTGAACCTGTGGATGAACTACAATTCCTAGAACTTATTGCTGTTTGGGTCTGCAGCCTTTGCTCCAACAATCCTGTTCTGACAGGCAGGCGTTGTCTTGACCACCACACCTCCCAGCACGCAGCAGACTATTACTTTGTCCCCTACCTGGATATAGGGTAGAAAGGTTGTGGATAGGCCAGAGAGGCTACGCTGTTAGTCTAATGTTGGTTTTACCTCCAAATTTATAATTTTAATGTTTTGTTTTGTTTTTGTTTTTTCTGAAGATGAGGTGGAGATGGGAAACAAAGTGCTTATGGGATGTTTATAGTTCAGTGGGTTTTTAATCATCTTGAACTATTTTTGTAGCTATGACACTAACAATGCTAAATAAACAAGGTCTGCCATAGATGAGTGAGTGAGTTGACTGAGACTACAGGGATTCTTCATGCCAGAGAACCCAGAGATTTATTTCATTTGGGACCACAGATGGAGACAGTGATAGAGTTGGGGCACAGTGCTGGCCTAATGTTCTTTGACATCGCTGATGACATATTGCTAAGCTTTTTGACTCCTTCATTTCCTCAGGTTTCATCTCCATCTTGTCTAGTGGCCAACTCTTTGACCAGTGTGAAAACTAATATTTCAGCTTAAGTTAAATTTGAAGTGAACTTTGTAGCTTTTCTTACACTATCATGTCATTCTTACTACAACCCAGTCAAGTAGGAATTAATATGTCAGTGTTCTTGTTACATGGAAAAGAAACCCAGGAATTTATCTAAGAGTTCTTTGTTAGTAAGACAGAATTGAGCTTCAGTCCCAAATCTCCTGATACCCTACCTGATGACCTTGAAACCAATGCACAGAATATGTCTATCCCTAGTTTGGTTTTGTTGCTGTGTAGTGTTCTATTGAATGAATATACCAGCATTTATTTTACATTAACCTCTTGAGGTTCCAATGAGTTATTTCTAGGTTTATGATAATTACTGAACAAGTCTTTTTGTGAACTTATATCTTCATTTTCTTCAGTAAATAGCTAGAAATTGAATTTCTGGATTCTAGGCTAGGTATGTATATAGTTACATAAGACACTGCCAGAGATTACCTGAATGGTCAGTATATTTCAATCCCACCAACAGTGCAGAAGCGATTGTCCAGTTTCCCACACCCTCACCAGTGTGGATATAAGCACTGATCTTATTTTAGCAATTCTGCTGGGTATGTTTGTGTATTCCTTGTGACTTTAATTTGAATATCACTAATGATAGTCAGTGTTGAGCACTTTTTATGGGCTTATTGAATATTTATAAATCTTTTGTGAAGTGTCTTTTCAAACTTTTTGCCCATATTTTTATTGAGTTGTTAGTCTATTACTGGGTTAAAAGAATTCATTATATTTTCTGCATTCTAATGTCAGATATTTGTCAAATATTTATGAGTATCTTTGCTCAAATTATGGATTCCATATTCATTTATTTTATTGAAGCCCAGTTTATCTTTTTTAATGATTATTGCTTTCTGTGAATTTTAAAACTATTGGGTATCCCCAACTCACACAGATATTCCCCTGTGTTATTCTCTAAAAAGTTATGGTTTTACTTTTGCACTGAGGTCTGTGTGTGCAGTGAGTCAGGGTTGAATCTGCTGCTCTCCGTGTGGATATTTAGTTCTCCCAGCACCACTTGCTGGAAAGGCTTTTCTTTCCTGGGTTATTATTTTGATGCCTCTGTTGAAAAAAATCACATGACCTCACAAACTAAGAATCTATCTCTAATCCCTTTTTCTATTTCTTTGATCCATTTTTTGATCCTATGCCAGAACCATACTGTCTTGGTTTTTGTTTCTTCACAGTATTTTTCAAAGTCTGGTAATGTAAGTCTTCCAGTTTTTTCTTTTTTTTTCCAAAATTACTTTGGGTATTCTAGATTCTTTGCATTTCTTTAAGCTTTAGAATCAGTTGTCTGTTTCTTCAAAGTTGATGTCTTAATACTGAGTCTTAAATCTGAACACATCTCTATTCATTTCATTGTTTTCAGCAGTAGTTTCCAACATTCAGGTTTTACACATCTTTTATTAAATTTGTTCCTAAGAATTTTGTTTTATAATAAGAATAATCATGTTATAAAACAAAATTGTTTTATGTTACTGAATAATTTTTGTAGTTTTATGTCCCAATTGATGGCTGCTTATATGTAAAAATGTAGTTGATTCTCGTATACCTAATTTGTGTCCTGTGACCTTACTAAACTTAATAGTTCTGGTCCTTGTTTTATATATTTCTTATTATTTTTTACATAAACAATCATCTAGAGACTTATTATTCTTCCCTGATCTTTATGCTGTTCCTTTTTGCTTTATTGCAACAGCTAGGGTCTCCAGTGCGGTGTGAAGAAAAATGGTGAGGTGGGCACTTTTCTTCATTCCAGAGCATGCTCTGTCTATATGACCATTCAGTGTGATGTTAGTTGCACGCTGTGCATAGATATTCTTCATCAAATTAAATTTACTTCTGTTCTCAATGTGCCGAATTTTCTGATAATGTTGAATTTTTTTTTCTTCAAATGTTTTTGTGTCTATTGAAGTGATCGTGTGGTTTTCCTCTTTATTCATATAATACGGTGAATTACATTGATTAATTTTCTAATGTTAGACATTGCATTTTTGGCATAAACCTCATTTAATTATGATATAATATATTATATTATTATATTTATATTATATTTTTATATATTCCTGAAATCAATTTGTTGGTATATTATAAGGGTTTTTATGTCTTTGCTCATGAGGGACATTGATTTATGCTTTTACTGTAGGGTCTTTAGTTTTAATGTTACAGGTTAATGCTGCCTATATAAATGAGTTGAGAACCATTCCCTCCTTCTGTTTCCTAAGAGTTTTTGTAAGACTGGAATTATTTCTTGCTTAAATGTTCTAGAGTTGACCAGTGAAATCATCTGGGCCTGGGAGGTTCTTAATAATGAATTCAATTTCTTTATTAACTCTAAGGCAACTCTTTTTTTTTCTTAGTCAATTTAGCTGGGGGTGTTATTGATTTCTACAGAGATCAACTTTGTTTATTATATGTACTTGTTTTACATTGGCAATTTCTACATTTTATTATTTCTTTTCTTCTATTTTTAATTTACTTATTTTCTAGCTTTTTTCTTGTTCAAATTAAATATATTTTTTATTTTTATTAAGCAAAAATAGAAAATGATTTTATTTTATTGTTTATGCTATTACAGTTGTCCATTTTTTTTCACGCTTTTATTCCCCTCTGCCCTGCACCCCCATTCCTACCAGCATTCTCCTCCCAGGTTCATGTCCATGGGTCCTATGTATAAGTTCTTTGGTTTCTGCACTTCCTACACTATTCTTAACCTCCCTCTGTCTATTTTGTACCTACCATTAATGTTTCTTATTCCCTGTACCTTTTACCCTATTCTGCCCCCTCACCTTCCCCTCTGATAATTCTCCATGTGTTCTCCATTTCTGTGATTCTGTTCTTATTCTAGCTGTTTGCTTAGTTTATTTTTGTCTTTGTTTTTTTAGGTTCAATTGTTGATAGTTGTGAGTTTGTTACCATTTACTGTTCATATTTTTGATCATCTGCTTTTTCCTAGATAAGTCCTTTTAACATTTTATATAATAAAGGCTTAGTGATGATGAACTCTTTAACTTGACCTTATCTGGGAAGCACTTTATCTGTCCTTCCATTCTAAATGATAGTTTTGCTGGATAGAGTAATCTTGGATGTAGGTCCTTGCCTTTCCTTACTTCTAGTATTTCTTTCTAGCCCCTTCTTGCCTACACAGTTTCTTTTGAGAAATCAGCTGACAGTGTTATAGGCACTCCTTTGTAGGTAACTGTCTCCTTTTCTCTTGCTACTTTTAAGATCCTCCTTATCTTTAATCTTGGCTAATGTAATTATGATGTGCCTTGGTGTGTTCCTCCATGGGTCCAACCTCTTTGGGACTTTCTGAGCTCTCTGGACTTCCTGGAAGTCTATTTCCTTTGCCAGATTATATGTTTCAAATAAGTTTTCAATTTCTTGCTATTGCTCTTCTCCTTCTGACACCCCTGTGATTTGGATGTTGGAATATTTAAAGTTGTCCCAGAGGTTCCTATAAGCCTCTCCTCATTTTTTTTGAATTCTTGTTTCTTTATTCTGTTCTGGTTGAATGTTTATTTCTTCCTTCTGCTCCAAATCGTTGATTTGAGTCCTGGTTTTCTTCCCATCAGTGTTGGTTCCCTGTATATTTTTCTTTATTTCACTTTTCATAGCTTTCACTTCTTCCTTTATATTGCAACCATACTCAGCCTTTTCTGTGAGCATCCTGATTACCAGTATTCTGAACTCTGCATCTGAGAGGTTGGCTATCTCTTCATCACTTAGTTCTATTTTTGGAGTTTTGTTCTGTTCTTCATTTAGGCCATATTTCTTGGTCTTGGCTCACCTGTTACATTGTAAGGGATGGAGCCTTAGGTATTCACCAGGGCAAGGCAACCCACTTGGCTTCCTTTTAGCACCATATGTTGGGGGAGAGGCCAGAGAGAGAACAATGCCTTTGCTTGGCTCTCAGCTGGCTTTCAGTCACTTCCTCTGCTACCCACAAGCAAATTGGGCCCTTCTGGTGCTGATTTATGGGTGGGTAAGTTTGGTACATTCTAGGACCCTGTGGGTCTCTCCAAGCTACTGTCCTGTGAGGCTGGGGATTTCTCCTGCTGCCACAATTCCCACAGGTTTTTACAGCCAGAGGTTTTGAGGCTTTCTTTTCTGGCACTGGAATCCGGGGTTGAGCAGTCTGTCTCCCTTTACAGTGTTCCTCCTGTTTATCTGCATGCCAATGTGAGACTGCCAGCCGCTGCCTTGCCACACGTCCTCTCCACCCTGGCTGCCTATCTCTGTCCTTCCTCCCAGTCTGAATGAATGTTTCTTTTTTAACTTCTTGGTTGTTGGACTTCTATACAGTTCAATTTTCTGACAATTTTGCTTGGTTATTTTTTGGTTTTAAATTTGTTGTTGTCCTTCTTTTGGTTGTGCGAGGAGGCAAAGTATATCTACTTACCCCTCCATCTTGGCTGGAAACCAAATTAAACTCCATTTTCTATCTTCATAATGTAAGTGCTTACATTATTGATTTCGCACATGTTTTCTAATTTAATCATTTAAAATGATGAATATTCTTTTAAAGCACTGCTTGAGCCACTTTTGGCAGATTATTTTATTTTTTTAGAAATATTGTCTGATTGCTCTTGTACTTTCTTTATCCAAGAATTATTTTGAAGTACCTCATTTACTTCTGTTTTTGTTAGAGAACATATTCTGGGTAATATCTGTCTTTTGATTTGCTCTGACCTCTTTCATTGCCCAGCATACACCTATCTTGGTGGATTATTATCTGTGCACTTGAACAGAATGTGTGTCCTGCAGTTGTGACATGAGGATAGGATGCTTGTTAGTATTTTCAGATGTTTCCTGTCTTTACTGACTTGGTGAGTCAGTTGAGTTCTGTTGTTTACATATGAGATATTAAAATGTCCGACTATGATTGTGGATTTGTCTTTTCTATTTGTCCCTTTAACTTTCTTAACATTTACTCCTGGTTTTCAGCAGTTTGACTACATTGCACTTAAGGATGATTTTCTTCATGTTATCCAGCCTAAGGTTTGTTTCTCTGAGCATTTTAAATCTTTAAATTATGTCCTTATCCATTTAGGAAAATGTGGACATTATTTCTTCAAATATTTCTTGTCCCATTCTCTCTCCTCCTCTTATTCAGATCCCACTTAGATCTTCTGATATTGAACCACAGATCCCTGAGACTATAAACATTTATCTTACCAATTTTTTTCCTCTGTATTCTTCCTATTGAATAATTTCCACTGAATTGTCTTCAAGTTCACATATTCTTATTTTTGTTAACTCGTTCTTCTGTGAAGCCCAGCCAGTAAATTTTTACTTCAGACATTGTATTTTTCACTATGAAATTCTCTTTTTAAAAATAATTTCTATTTCTTTGCTGAATTTTCTTCTCTCTTTATTCGTGACAAACATAACTTTTATATCATTGAGCAGAGCTATGATTACTATTTTAAAGTCATTATCTCTTATTTGGACATTTGGGTTTTCCCAGGTTAGGTCTCCATTGATTGCCTTTTCTCTTGAGAGTAAGTCATACTTTTTTGGCTCTTCCTTTGGTTAGTGTCATTGGCTTTTATTCCTGATATTATGAACGTTACATTATGGAGACCTGATACTGTTATGAGTCTCCAAAGAGTTCAGTATTTTTGTTGTGGCAAGTATTTAACTTGCTTTGATTTAAACTATTACTTTGTCTCTTGGGCTGCTGAATTTTGTCCTTTATGGGACTTCTTGCCATTTCTGTACTGTCCTCTGACTATTCAGAACCTGAAACCTCATTTTTCTACCTGAATTTAAGACTCTTATCAGGTATATCTAACCTTTTGGCATCTCTGGACCACACTGGAAGAAGAAGAGTTGTCTTGGGCCACATATTAGGTACACAAACACTAATGAAAACTATGAGCAAAAAAAAAATGTTTTAAGTAAATTTACAATTTTGTGTTAGGCTGCATTCATAGCCACCCTGGGCCTCATGCGGCCTACAGGCTGCAGGTTGAACACCCCTGCATGGTACTATGCTTTGTAATGTTTTCTCAGGCTAAATACCAGAAAGACAGAAATACCTCATTCTGGTTATTTTCCAAAGTGTCAACTCCTCTCTAGAATAAGCCTGTTTTTGTTCACTTTTCAGGGCCTCCAAATAGTTTTTATTCATGGTTTTGTTTGTATTTTTTTCCAGAGTTTATCATTGTTACCTTGAGAGAGTCAATCTTGGAGGAACTTACTTGTCATACAAGAGGCAGAATCCTTGTATTTAATTCCAAACATACTTTATAAACTCTTAATCTTGTAAAAGGTCATCATATTTTAGGAGATTTCAAATTTTAGTCTTTTTTTTTAAAGATTTTATTTATTTATTTTTAGACAAAGGGGAGGGAAGGAGAAAGAGAGGGAGAGAAACATCAATGTGTGGTTGCCTCTCACATGCCCCACACTGGGGACCCTTTCCTGCAACCCAGGCATGTACCCTGACTGGGAATTGAATGAGAGACCCTTTACTTCGCAGTCTGGTGCTCATTTCACTGAGCCACACCAGCCAGGGCAAATTTTAGTCTTTTATACCATGTCAACCTCTTAACAAACCGTGTTGGTTTTTTAATTCTAGACTTCTAGTTCTTTAATAGATAATGTTCCTGAGAAAGACCTGAGACCAAAAAGAGACACAGATATGACTTCCGAAAGTGACTATGGAAACAGAAAAGAATGTAATAGAAAAATTCCTAGAAGATCAAAAATCCCATATTATTCCAAAACAATTCAGACTATTAAGCACCACAATAAAAACAACAACCCATTTATAAGGTATGTGTTTCAGTTTTAGAAATTGAAATAAGGCACACAGAAGTTAATATTCTGGCTTCTTTTTTAGTTATCTTGTGGTTGATAATTTTTTTACTCTTCTAATGACAATGATATAAGTTTCAGCCTTGCCAGTTCAGATGTGGTCAGTACATTCTTATAAATTTATATAGAAAGCTCCCTTTATCTGTGATAGATTGTCCTTCTGTTGTAAAAAACATAAACACTGCCCATTTCTCTCGGTTATTGTCTATGTTTTATTCTTTGCAGTTATAATCGTAAAATGAAACAGCCTTTCTTTAAAGAATTATATGTAAGACCATCTCTAGCAAACTGTAACAGATTAGAGGAACCTGAAGAGCAGAAGACAGAACTAATTAAAGTTGACAACAGCAGCCCTGAAGACAACACATACCGGGTAGGATTCAAGAGATTCAGGAAAAATGAATGTGAATATTCTTCTTTTTAAAAGATTTATTTATTTTAGAGGGAGGGGAAGATAGGGAGAAAAAGAGGGAGAGAAACATTGATGTGTGAGAGAAACATCTATTGGTTGCCTCTTTCAAGTGCCCCAAGCAGGGACCAGGTGCTCAGTCCAGGCGTGTGTCCTGACCAGGAATTGAACTGGCAACCTTTGGCTTTGCAGACAACACTCAACCCACTGAGCCATGCCAGCCAGGGCGAACGTGAATAGTTTTAAAGAAGTCAGTCCCAGAAAAATAGTTTGTGCTTTTATAAGCACAAAAGGTCGTATGTATTTCTATTAGACTGGTTAGTTTATTTTTTTCTTCCTGGTTTCTAGATTTTGTGTGATATTATTACGTTAATAATTTATAAAGGAATGGAAATTACATGTTTATTTGAGATCAGATTTCAGTGAAATTGTGTTAAATAATTGTGGAGGAAGAAACTTATTTAAATTTTCATATTCCTATTTCTTAAGCAGTGGTTCCTAACTTTTGGGCCTCAGACATTTTTAAATATCTAAGGAAATCTGTTGGTCTTCTCAGAGAAGTCTATTATTATGCACATTCACAAAATGTGTATAAAGTCAGAGACTCTCCCAAAACCCAGTTTTGGACCCATGGATTCCAGATTAAGAGGCATTAAGAATTTAAAAATTCTTCAGTATTTGCTTTAATCATTCTCAAGTGTTAAGAATTTTTAGTACACATTGATTTCTTTGTGATTTTATTAACTTACCCTAATTTATTTGTGAAGTACTGGTTTTGAGTGAAAGGTGCACTCTTCCAATACCATAATTGCTTTTTAAGCTTTTTCTTACCTTTCACGCTATTGATTTCCTCCTTTTATTCTCAAGTGTAGAGGCTTCAATATTGAGAGAAACAATAGTAATTGTCATTATGGTAGTAGTGGCAAATAACACTTCCTGAGTTGTCATTCAGTGATGGGCACTGTTATGTGTGCTTCACTTACCTTAATTTGTTTAATTCTCTCACAGCCCTCTGAATGAGATGCTGTTGTTCCCATATTGTAAATGAGAACATTGGGGGAATGAGAGACTAGGTAACTTTTCCAAGTTCATATGACACTACTATTTTCTTTCAGATACTTGTTGAACAACTAGACCAGGAGAGAGAGAAGAGATGGAAAGCTGAACAAGCTGAAAAGAAACTTATGGATTATATTGATGAACTGCATAAACATGCAGATAAGAAGAAAGATATCCATAGCCTTGCTCTACTCACCACAAATAGGTAAGGGGAAGGTCTACACCTGGAGCTAGCTTATCACCCAAACAACAGTGAACTCACAGCTGGAACATCTTTGTTTAAATCAACTGTAGTGAGACAAAAACAGTATATGTCAGGGGTGTCAAATTCATTTTCACCAGGGGCCACATCAGCCTCATGGTTGCCTTCAAAGGGCCAAATGTAATTGTAGGACTGCATAAATGTAACTACTCCTTCACTAGGGGCAAAGAGCTTGGTGCTGGTGCCAGGTAGAAACAAGGTGCCGGGCCACATAAAACATGGTGGAGGGCCAGGTTCGGCCTGAGAGCCTTGTGTTTACCAACTGTGGTGTTTGTGGTTTCAGTTCAAATTGAATTAATTGTATTTAAAGATTTAGTGCTTCATTAGCTTGTTTCATAAACAAAGAATTCAGGCCACATTTATTTCAGCCCTCTAGCTGGAGGCATCAGACAGATTAGTAAGTCTTCCAAGTAAAGCCAGCAAGAGTTCCTTGAAGGAACAGGCTGTTCCTCGTTCGTACTGCTGGCTAATTTTTAAAAAATTTTAATCCTCACCCAAGGATATGTTGATTGATTTTTAGAGGAAGAGAAACATCAATCTGCTGCCTTCCTTATGCACTGTGATTGGGGATTGAACCTGCAATCCAGGTATGTACCCTGACCGGGGACCAAACCTGCAATGTTTTGGTGTATGGGACAATGCTCTAACCAAGTGAGCCACCCGGCCAGGGCTCGTGCTGTTGACTTTTAAGCTCACACCTAGCACAGTGCCTGAAACAAATGTTAAGTAAAGCTTTGCAATTGAATAAATTTCACATAAGATAAAGTTTCATTAACTCAGGTAGGATGTTTTTCCTTTTGACACAATGTTAGTTTCAGGAATGGGAAAGAGACATATTTTTCTGCCTTTTTTTTTAATTTGATGAGTTAGAAACATGCTTCAAATCTTCTCAGCTACTGTGAGCTTTGATGTTGACTATACACAAAAAAAGGAGAGTCTTTGTCCTTCTTTATGTATAATGTACATGTCTGATTTCTACTTTAGGTTAAAGGAAATTATTTTTAAAGAAAGAAATTCCAAAGTACAACTCGAAATTATGGTTCACAGACTTCAAAATGAAATTAAAAAACTAACTATTGAATTAATTAAAGCAAGAGATCAGCAAGAAAATTACTTCAGACACTTGAGAGCCCTGGAGAGAACATTAGAAAAGATGGAGAGGCAGAAAGGACAGCAGCAAGCAGCCCAGGTATTTCTCTGTTCTGTCTGTTAGTCACTGAGTTAACACCTAGTCCTGGCTGTGTACTGAAACAACTCTGGTTATATGGTAGACTGAGATGTTAGAATGTGCAAAAATTAAATGGTATGGTAGTTTAGTTTGTGGAGTTACTTCTGAGTTAAAGCTCCTGGTATTCAGGAGGCAACTGGAAGACTTGGTGGACATATTGCAAATTGTTGGGCTTGTGTTCCAAGAGCCAGTATTTAAAGTCTCTTTGGGGTACCTGATGGTATTTCTTTTATGTTTTTATTGAATTTATTGGGATGACATTGGTTAATAAAATTGTATAGGTTTCAGGTGTACAATTCTATATTACACCATTTGTATTTTGTACTGTGTTTGCACCACCCACAGTCAAGCCTCCTTCCCTCACTACTTATCCCCTCTTTACCCCTTTTCCATCTGGTAATCACCATACTGTTTTCTGTCCATGAGGTTTATTTGTTTCTTTTTGTTTTGTTTTTTTGCTTAATTCCTTCAACTTTCTAACCCCATCCATCAGCCCCCCACTTCTTTGACAGCTGTCAGTCTGTTCTCTGTATCTTTGAGCTTATTTCTGTTTTGTTCTGAAGTTATTTCACCTTTCTGAGTGAGAATTTTGAGTAAGATCTATATGTGAAAACAAGAGTATGTCTGATGCTTCTGAGGCTGTACCTCATGTGACCACAGCATCATTCTCCTATGACATTTTGAAAATCAATTTGGGCACTAGGTTCCATTATTTAAAAGGAAGTTTTCTTTGGTAACTGGTATTAAGGTAGAAGCAGAAGGAATCTGAAGAATGTAATTGTGTGTCTTCTACTCAGATTCGACTTGTGGAAGAGGTGGAACTTAAAGCTGCGGCTGCTGACCAAGAAATAAGCTTACTGCGAACTTCCCTTCATCAAGAAAAGGAGCAGGTGCAGCAGCTTCATGAGCTTCTTGCACTGAAAGAACAAGAGCACAGGTAAATGAAAACGAATGAGGAAATGTTGTCATTCATGCACAGGAAAGAAGCCACTTGATTCCTCCCCACTCCCCAAACACTAGCTAGGGACTGAGCAGTGGAAAGGCCATTGGTGGAGCTCCCAAGGAGATGTGCTTGTCCAAGTCGGTTTCTACTGTAGCCGATGTCTTAAAGATACACAGGTGACATTACTGAGGTGTGGGCTGCAACAGGGAAGATGTGTTTGCATTTCTGCAAAACCAGCACAAAACTGTTTTAATGAACCTCCAGGTCACTGCATGTTCAATTACTCCATGCTTTTTACTCCTGTGAAGCAGGTATTAACAGACTTTTTCTGTGAAGGGCCAGACATAAAGTATTTCAGGCCTTGCAGGGCACACCTAACTGCCTTTACTGTAGACAGAATGTAAGCCAGCAGTTGTGGCTGTGTGCCAATAAAAGTTTGTTTCCAGAAAAGGGCACAGGCCATCTGGGTCCATAGGCTGCAGTATACCTGTTGTGCTCTTGAGTCCCCAGTAATGGGGACACTTTCAGCTGCTCATTTTCTAATACCACCAGCTAATTCTGTGATTTCATGTATAAATTAAATGTAGATGCTCTGGTGAAAATTGACATCCTATGTGTGGGCAGAATAGCTACAAAATATTGAGGGAAATAATTTAAAAATCTAAAATTTTGTACTTAGCTTCATTTACAGATATTTTTTAACTTCTTGTTCTAATTTAAAGAAACCAAACCCAGAAACAATGGATTTTGTATTATGTGCTTGATTTAATCAAGAAAAATAATGGAGAACTCTAAGGAATAAGCTCACATTTAAAGAAAATGTAATAGTTCAGGGATCCTGAACTATCTCTGTGAACCTAGATATGGGGTATACCTCTGATCCCCATCACGACTGAACACACAGTCAAGTAAAACTCATATTCCTTCTCTATCCTATCCCAGTTTCTGTGTGAAAGTGAAGAGCTCATCTTAAATTAAAATTAAGACATATAGACTATTTAATTACTATTTAAAGACATTTAAAAGGGAGGAAGATGGTGTCAAGGTAGGAGGGAGCAGATTCTACTTTCCCCCACACACAGGAGAAAAACCTAGCCGATCTACGGAGGGACAGAGCAAATAGCCAAAAGTACCACAGCATATATGAAAATAGGAGACCAAAATTGTAGTGGACATTGAAAAACCAGACGGTAAGGAGAGTGCTTCAGGACAATAAGGTCTCAGGGACCAGGGCAGCTGCAGCTCCGGGCCTGGCGCCTGCCAAGTCTGCCACAGGGTTCTTGGGAGAGAGCTGGATCAACTGTTCCCTCCCCCCCGCCAAACAAGGTTTGAGCAGCACCAGGAGAGACGGGAGAGACGTGGTTGCTTGAAGGTGCAGAGAAGGGAATAAGGACTAAGTGGCAAACATACAGGGGCTGTGAGCACCCACAGAGTCTGTGGACACCAGCTTGGGAAAGTTGAGAGTAGTGCCGTGACGGGCTGTGACCCCGATAGTCCTCAACCTCAACCTGGTTGGAAAATTGGGCTGTGTGAGAGGCCAGGCCGCTGTACAGAGCGGCATGCTTGAGTAGGAGGAATTTTTCAAAAAGAAAAAGTGAAAAAAGAGACACTGTTTGGGGAATTCTTCTGCAGCAGTCACTCTGGCCTCCTCCCAACTCAGCCAGCCAGTGCTCCTGAGGTGGCGTGGAAGGCCCTGTGTGCACTCCTGTAGCCCTGGGAAGGGTGCGCACCCGGACTTGAGAGACTGGAGGCAGCCTGGCAGAGCTCATGCACCTACAACCCAGGTGGAGTGGCAGAAGGACTCCCAGCCCACACCCGTAACCCTGGGGAGAGTGCGCTCTGAGGAAGGCCTGGATCCCACACCCAAAGCCCCGAGGAGAGGCTCCTGGCTAGCCCTGGGGAGAGTGTGCAACCTAGGCTGACTGAGTGTGGATCAGGAAGAGAGAAAAGCAAAACAAATCGCTCCTCAGACTCCTGCAGCCAGCAAGACCACCAGAACTGGTTTGGCCAGTTTGAAACCAGCAAGAGGATTTTTTTTAAGTAACTCTTTACTTTTTAATTTTTATTATTTTTTCTCTCAATTCCTTTTTCCTCTCTTTCCTTCTGTATTGTTTTATTCCTTCTGCCTTTCTTTCCAATTTTATCTCTTCTTCCTTCCTTCTTTTTTTCTTTTTAATACCCACAAGTGAGACAAAAAAACCTGGAACTGTGAAGAGACCACAGTTGGACCCAAAGAAGGGTCATCCTAATAGCTGGGACAGTGAGACCAATTTCCCTTTGCTATTACAGAAAACCTGCAGGTTATTGCATATTTATATTATTTTTTTCATTATTCTTACATCTTTTATTTTAATAGTATTTTTGTATTCCTCTTCTTTCTGTTTAGTCTTCTTTGCTTGGCTAGTTACATTGTATCATTTGACAGGTTTCCCTTATTCTCTCTTTCATAGTGTATTGCTGATTTACTTTCCTTCACTTCACCTGTGTTTCATTAGCACACTACTCAAGGTCCAGTACTCCCTATTCCTGTTATCCAGATCACATAGATTCTGTCATATAATTGTTGCTCTAATATTATTGTAAATAATAGGTCTTCCATACAACTCTAAATACTATACAACCCGCCCCCCCAGACCTTAGCCCACTTCATGGTTTCCTGAACTCTATTACTGTAGTGGTTAACTCTGTTCTCTCACACACTACAGCTATTTACTATGCTTTACTCTCACCTTACCTCAGAATCTGACCTCCCACAACCTCACTGCTTTCTAGATCCAACTCATAATCCTTCCCTTCCCAAGAAGAGTCTTACCGTCTTTCCATCCTTTCTAAAAAGTGGCTAGTTTTGTGGAGTATCACTGTTAACACTATACATAACCAAAGGATCGCCTATCTCTTCTCTACTGGCTGCTACTGTAAATATCATAGAATACACACTTGCTGTCTTAAACCATTTTGCCTTCCTCCTAAAACTGATCACAAAAAAGAGTAGGTGGAAGCTATGAACACCAGGATACCAACTGGAAGACAAAACCCTACAACAAAGGAACCACCACCAGATGAAAACAGAAGGCAGTGAAGGAGGGAGTGGAAACCACACTAACCTCAATCCAGGACCTATCTGGAAATACAACTGAATAGTGGGGAAATTACCCAAAACAAACATCTGAACAAGAACAAGAGAGAATCCTCAAAACCTTGACACATGGAAGAAACAACTTCAACACAACCTGCCCACACCAGCGCAACAAAATATAAGAGGTGGTGAATAGAGTGACCTTCAGTTACCCAGCTGGTGGGAAGAACCCACCAAAGAAAGACGCAATAGTCAAAACCCAAAGACAAACACAGGGCCAACTTAAAATACAGCCCAAGACCAGTGAGCTCGGGAGATCAAGGAGACTACACTACTGAAGCTCACAGGTATTCTACCACAGAAGTTCACACCATAAACCCAGGGAGCTAGAGCAGACCAATTTAAGAAGCTGAGGCTAACAGAAAGAGTCTCACAAACAATGGTAAAACAAAGAAACAATCCCCAAATGAAAGGAAAAAGAGGAAGCCTCAGAAAGAATGCTAAATGAAATAGAGGCAACTTAACTATCAGATATTGAGTTCAAAGCAATGGTTATCAGGAAGTTCAGAGGGCTCACAATGAGCTACCAGAAACTACAGGGAAACTACAATGAACTCATTGGGAATATTATCAACATGAAAAATGAAATAGGAACTATCAACAAGGGCCAAGAGGAAATGACGAATACAATTTCTGAACTGAAGAACACACTAGAAGGAATGAAAAGCAGTGTCAATGAAGCAGAAGATCGGATCAGTGAGCTGGAGGACAAAGTAGAAAAAAACAATGAGAAAGAGCAAGAAAGGGGAAAGAGGCTCAGAAAGAATGAAGAGGGATTAAGAGAAATGCAGGACAATATGAAATGTAATAATATCCCTATAATAGGGATACCAGAAGGAGAAAAAGAGCAAGGGATAGAAAACCTGTTTGAAAAAGTAATGATGGAACACTTTCCTAATTTAATGAGAGAAAAAGTCACACAAATCCAGGAAAAATAGAGAGCCCCAGTCAAGAGGAAACCAAAGAGGCCCACTTCAAGACACATCATAATTAAAATGGCAAAATTCCAAGACAAAGAGAATCTTAAAGACAGCAGGAAGAAACAGGAGGTTACGTAAAAGGGGGCCACGATAAGGTTAGCAGCCGACTTCTCAATGGAAATGCTCTAAGCCAGAAGAGAATGGCAAGAAATATTCCAAGTAATGAGAACCAGAGGTCTGCAACCAAGGCTACTTTACCCAGCAAGGCTCTCAATCAAGGTAGAAGGCCAAATAAGGAGCTTCCCAGACAAAAGAAGTTTAAAAGAATACACCTCTACCAAACCAGCTTTGCAAGAGATTCTAAAGGGACTACTTTAAGGAAAGGAAAGAAGAGAGAGAGAGAGAGGGACATAGGTACGAAAATGGCAATGAATAAGTACCTATCAGTAGTAACCTTAAATGTAAATGGATTAATCCTCCAATCAAAAGACGTAGAATAGATGAATGGATAAGAAAGCATGACCCACAGATATGCTGCCTACAAGAGACCCAACTCAAGGAAAAAAGACATACGCACACTGAAAGTGAAGGGCTAGAAACAAATTTTCCAAGCAAATGCACAGGGGAAAAAAAGCTGGGGTAGCAATACTCATATCAGATGAAATAGACTTAAAAAAAGGGCCATAAAGAGAGACCCAGAAGGTCATAATACTCAAGGGAAGAATCCACCAAGAAGAAATAAACATTGTAAATATATATGCACCCAACATAGGAGCACCCAAATACATAGAGAAAATGTTAGAGGACTTCAAGAAAGATACAGACAGCAACACAATAATAGTAGGGGATTTCAAAACCCCACTGTCAAAAAGAACAGATCTTCTAAACAAAATATCAACAAAGAGATTGTGACATTGAACAATGCCCTAGATGAAATGAACGTAACTGATATATATAGAGCCCTTCATCCCAATAAGTTAAATATACATTCTTTTCAAATGCACATGAAATGTTTTCAAAGATAGACCACAGGATAGGACACAAAACAAGCCTCAACAAATTCAAGAAAATTGAAATCATAGAAAGCATTTTCTTTGGCCACAAGGGACTGAAACTAGAAACCAACCCCATGGGAAAAAAAAAACAAAAAAACCTCAAAATCATAGAGATTGAATAGCATGCTATTAAACAATGAATGGGTCAAGAATGAGATTAGGGATGAAATTGAAAAGTTTCTGGAAACAAATTAAAATGAACTCACAATAATACAAAATATATGGGACACAGTGCAGGCAGTCCTGAGAGGGAAGATCACAGTGATACAGGCCTACCAAAAAAAAGATAGAAACATTTCAAATAAACAACCTAACCCTACCACAAGGGACTGAAGGAACAACAAGAACTGGAGGAACAACAACAAAGACAGCCCAGAGCAAGTAGAAGGAAGGAAATAACCAAGACCAGAGCAGAATTAAATGACATAGAGACTAAAAGCTCAATTCTAGAGATTAATGAATCCAGGAGCTGGTTCTTTGAAAAGATAAGCAAAATCGACAAGCCTTTAAGCATGCTCATCAAGAAAAAGAGAGAGCACGGAAATAAATACAATCAGAAATGAAAGAGGAGAAATTACAGTTGATACCACAGAAATACAAAGAGTTGTAAGAAATTACTATGAAGAACTGTATGCCAAGAAATTTGAAAACCTAGGTGAAATGGAAAAAATTCTAGAAAAATATAATCTTCTAAAACTGAATGAAGAAGTAGAAAACCTGAACAGACCAACAACAGATGACAAAATGGAAGTAGTAATCAAAAAACTCCCACCATACAAAGGCCCTCGACCAGACTGCTTCACAGGAGAATTCTACAAAATATTTAAGGAAGAGCTGACCCCTATCCTTCACAGACTATTCCAAAAAATCCAAAAAGATGGAAGACTCCCAAACTCTTTTTATGAAGCCAGCATCATCCTAATCCCAAAACCAGATAAAGACACAACAAAAAAAGGAAACTTTAGACCAATATCACTGATGAGCATAGACACTAAAATCCTCAACAAAATATTGGCAAACTGCATCCAAGAATACATTTACAAGATCATACAACATGACCAAGTGGGATTCATCTCAGGAATGCAAGGATGGTACAATATTCACAAGTCAATAAGTGTAATGTATTACATAAACAAAAGCAAAGACAAAAATCACATGGCCATTTCAATGGAGACGGAAAAAGCATTTGATAAGGTACAGCACCCATTTATGATAAAAACACTCAGCAAAGTGGGAATAGAGGGAGCATTCCTCAACATAATAAAGGTCATATATGAGAAACCTACAACCAAAGTCATACTCAATGAGCAAAAACTAAAATCTTTTCCACTAAGATGAGGAACAAGATAAGGTTGTCCACTTTCACCACTTCTATTCAACATAGTATTGGAAGTTTTAGCCACAGTGATCAGAGAAGAAAAGGAAATAAAAGGCATCCAAATTGGCAGGGAGGAAACAAAACTGTCATTGTTTGCAGATGACATGATAGTGTACATAGAAAATCCTATAGACTTGGCCAAAAAACTGCTCAACCTAGTAAATGAATTTGGCAAAACAGTGGGATACAAAGTCAATATCCAGAAATCAAAGGCAGTTTTGTATACCAACAATGAAACAGCAGGAGGAGAAATCAGGAAAAAAAATCTCATTTGATATAGCAACAAGAAAAATAAAATACGTGGGAATAAACCTAACCAAGGAGGTAAAAGACCTGTACTCAGAAAACTACACAACACTGAAGAAAGAAATCAAGAAAGACACAAAGAAATGGAAACATATACTGTGTTCATGGATCGTAAGAATTAACATCATCAAAATGTCCATACTACCCAAAGCAATTTACAGATTCAATGCAATATCTATTAAAGTACCAACGGCATATTTCACGGACATAGAACAAAACCTTCAAAAATTTATATGGAACCATAAACAACCCTGAATAGCTACTGCAATTTTGAGAAACAAGAGCAAAGTAGGAAGGATCACAATACCTGATACAAAACTGTAGTATTACAAGGCCACTGTAATCAAAACAGCCTGGTACTGGCATAAAAACAGGCACATGGACCAATGGAACAGAACAGAGAGCCCAGAAATAAACCCAAGTATCTATGGTCGATTAATATTGGACAAAGGGGGCAGAAGCATAAAAAGGAATAAAAATAGCCTCTTCAACAAATGGTATTGGGAGAACTGGACAGCTACATGCAAAAAAATGAAACTCAAGCACCAACTTACACCATACACAAAATAAATTCAAGGTTGATAAAAAATTTAAATATAAGCCGTGACACCATTAAAGTCCTAGAGGAGAACGTAGGTAGGAAAATCTTAGATATTTCACACAGGAACATTTTCACTGTTATGTCCTCTAGAGGAAGGGACACAAAGGAAAGAATAAACAAATGGGATCTCATCAAAATAGAAAGTTTCCTCACAGCTAAAGAAAACAGCATTAAAATAAAAAGAGAACCAACTATATGGGAAAACATTTGCCAATGATAGCTCAGACAAGGGTTTCGTCTCCAAAATATATAAAGAACTCACACGACTCCACTCTAAAAAGACTATCAACCCAATTTGAAAATGGGCAAAGGGCTTGAACAGACACTTCTCCAAGAAGGACATACAGAGTATCTGGAGACACATAAAAAGATGCTCAGTATCACTAGCTCTTAGAGAGATGCAAATTAAAACCACAATGAGACACCACTTCACAATGGTCAGAATGCCCATCATAAACAAAGCAACAAACAAGTGTTGGAGAGGTTCTGGAAAAAAGGGAACCCTAGTGCACTGTTGGTGGGATTGTAGACTGGTAGAACCACTATGGAAACCTGATGCAGACTCTGGCCCACAGTGTCCACGTCATTATGGATAAAATGAGATATTCACATGGACTACCAAGTCCGGTGGAGGAAAAGGGACAGCATGGCTTTTCTCTCAAGGGAAGCAAAAACCTTGGTCCTTGCCGTGACCAGCCTTTATTGGGTTTCTGGGCACATTACATGATGGTCCTCATTTACTATGCACATGTTTGCTTTAGGTGGTTACTTTTTACAGAAAACAAAGGAGCCAATGCTGCAATCACATCACAGAAGAGGGATATTTGCATATAAAAAGGGAAAAGTGGTTGAACCGGGTACAGTCATCCTTGGAAGGTTTAGCATGGATTTTAGGAAGTTACTTTGCAGTAAATGTCCTCAATTCAGGGTGAGGGTTTTTTTAACAAGAGCAAGACTCAAAGTGGCCTAAGCACCTTGCAGGTCTGATTCCCCATGGGAGAACCTATCCATGGGTGTGGGTCCTGTGCATCTCCAAGTGGGAGCTGGGCCCACACCACACAGAAAGGTCTTCTACAGAAAACAGTATGGAATTTTTCTCAGAAAACTAAAAATGGATCTGCCTTTTGACCCAGCAATTCTACTGCTAGGATTATATTGTAAAACTCCTGAAACACCAATCCAGAGTAACCTATGCACCCCAATGTTCATAGCAGCACAATTTACAATAGCCAAATGTTGGAAGCAACCTAGGTGCCTGTCAGTAAATGAATGGATGAAAAAATTATGGTACATTTACACAATGGAATTCTCTGCAGCAGAAAGAAAGAAGAAACTCCTACCCTTTGCAACATCAAAGTTCCATGGATGGAACTGGAAAGAATTATGCTAAGCGAAATAAGCCAGGCAGTGAAAAACAAATATTGTATGATTTCACCTTTAACAGGAATCAAATCATCAAAACAAATGAACAAGCAAAATATAACGAAAAGCACTGAAATAGAGAATAGGCTGACAGTGACCAGAGGCAGAGGGGAGGAAATTTCAGGGGAAAAGGGGAAGGGTTTACAGGAACAAATATAAAGGACACATGTACAAAAATAAGGGGGGATGGAAATGGGAGGTAGGTGGGGAGTGCTGGGGTGTGGACTGGGATGAGAGTAAAAGGCAGAAAACTGTACTTGAACAACAATTAAAATTAAAAAAAAATTAAAGACATTTAAAAGTATACTTTCCAGGTGAACAACATCCTGTGATTTTGTTTGTTTTTAATTCTAGGAAGGAACTTGAAACAAGGGAGTTTTTTAGTGATGCTGAGTTCCGGGAAGCCTTAGCTAAGGAAGTAGCTAAAGAAGAGACAAAGCATGAGCAAGAGATAAAAGAATACCAAGAAAAAATTGACACACTAAACCAGCAGTACCTGGATTTAGAGAATGAATTTCGTATAGCTTTAACTCTTGAAGCCAGAAGATTTAAAGATGTAAGAATTGGTATTTAGGTTTTTAATTGAAAACAGAACCAGCAACATATAGTTTGATGAGAGAACCACATTTTAGAGTTCTAGCTTTGTTGACATGTTGGCTATCTGACCTTAAGCAGATCACTTAAAATCTTAGAGCCTTAGTTGTTTTGCTGAAATAATAACTGCTTGTCAGTGCTGTTCTCAAAGCCAGTGAGATTGTAAATGGTCAGGCACAGAGAGGATTTGGAAACCTGAATCTGTGGTTTCTGTAGGGCAGATATTGGCATACTAAACCCCGGCTTTGGCCTCTGTTTGCCATGTGTTACTAGAAAACAGCTATGCTATTGTGTACTGGCCTAGCCTGCAAATCCAGTTATCTGTGAATTTTTTTCTTATGCTAAACTTTTGTGATTCTAAACATGAAAGAATTAAACTGTTTCCAGAAACAAATATTTTCTAAGTATTTGAAGAACTTCTATTTATGAGACAATTTTGCATTATAGGTTAAAGATGGTTTTGAAAGTGTTGCAACTGAGTTAGCAAAGAGCAAACATGCTCTTGTTTGGGCTCAGCGGAAAGAAAACGAGTCTTCCTCTTTAATTGAAGATCTGACATGCATGGTGAAGGAGCAGAAGACAAAACTTGCAGAAGTTTCCAAATTGAAACAGGAAACAGCAGCAAATTTGCAGGTAAGATACTGTAACATTTTGTTTTCAAATTGTTTCATCTTCTCAAGGGCCTGAAGTAATTTCTAGGAAGTGCACAGTTTTAACAAATACTAATTATGTATTTGATGCCTATGAGAAAAATAATAAAGCCAGGAGAGTAATGTGATTTCAGAACTTGCTGTTTACACTAAAGTAGTATTTAAAAAAATAAGTGAATTAATTTTAAGAAACATAGTAACTAGGTAGCAGTTGCACAGTGACAGAGCAAAAATTCTGACAGCAGTACTCAAATAGTTGAAGTTCGGGAAACACCTGGTGAGTCACAGTACTACTTTTGTGGTAGTGGCAGCTTTTTAGTATAACTATTGTAATGATTTTTAAATTAATTTCTGTTATCACCATTTTAAACTTCAGGGATATTCTGCCTAAGAGGACTTCATTCCTGCAAGTGACCTTTAGACTGCTGATGTAAATGCTGAGAAATCTTTAGTGTTATAGGTGTAGTTCCTCTTTTAGGGTATTAGAATAAAATTCAGAGTGTTAGAAGGAGTAGCCTCTTACGATTTGACTTTTTATTTCCTCACCTACATTTGTCTTTAGTTAATAAAACTAAAACTTTTTCTGATATAAAATTGAGGAACATTGACTTGGTATTTGCTTAAATAACACTTTTTCTTATAAAATGCAAAAATGGAAAATCAAAGGTTCAAATATAATAATTATTTTTGCATTTTTTTCAATGTTTTTTGGGAGTATACAGAATCAAATCAACACCCTTGAAATCCTGATTGAAGATGACAAGCAGAAGAGTATCCAAATTGAACTTCTCAAGCATGAAAAGGTCCAGCTTATTTCTGAGCTAGCAGCCAAAGAATCACTAATTTATGGTTTAAGGACAGAAAGAAAAGTGTGGGGACATGAACTGGCACAACAGGGTAAAATTCTCAAATTTTCAACGGGAAAATAGCCCATTTTTCTAAACAAACAAACCTGTGTATTAGAGAGAAAAGGAAGGGCTTTCCTGCGCCTACAACCAAGAGCAATGGCCACACTCTCCATGCACCTCTTGGGAACAGGAAATAGGTTATTGTACCAATTATAAGTTATCGCTCTGATTCTTTTGTTGTTGCTTTTCTTCCCAGTATAATTGGGTTACTTTTCTCAACAGGTATACCTCTAGAGTGCTATCTTTTGAATGAGTTGTTGAAAATAATTACTTCCTATACAGGGATTTTGCATTATTTGTACAGATGCAACAGCATTCAGATTTTTTCTAAAAATGTTGGTAATAGTTATCTTGTTATACATGGAGAAATGTGAAATGGTCTATCGATGAAAACCACTGTCTGCTTAGGTAAACTTACCTTCAGTCCATTCCCTTTCCAATCGCAGTACAACAGGAGATGGCTCATTTTAGGACTTTCATGGATATTTGACGGGTATTGGTTTTAATGGAGCATGGTTTATCTGTCATTCCACATAGGAATATTTTTCACATGGTTTGGGTTGGTTGTGTGCCATAACATGACCAATTAAATGTGATAGTACCTTCCTGAGTTACTTGTTCTCAGTTTGTTGTTTTAGGTTTTCAAATAGCTATACAGGTGTTTAAAAGGCTTTTTTGTTCTCTGGCCCTTTCCTCTTAATATTGTGCTAATCTGTCTTATTTTTTCAATCAGTTCTTTTGTCTTACTTTATTATACATTGTTGAAATGTGTATGTTCATAAAATACAAATCCTCCATGGCCTTCTAAAGTTTGTTACTGGTGATGTTTGTTTCTCAGGATCCTCTCTAGCCCAGGACCGTGGGAAACTAGAGGCGCAGATTGAAAGTTTATGTAGAGAAAATGAATCTCTGCGGAAGGCAAATGAGCGTGACAGTGACACGTTAAGAATTAAGTGCAAAATCATAGAAGACCAAACTGAGACTATCAGAAAATTAAAAGTTGTAAGTTTGATCTTTTATTGTTGGAAAAGGGCATATGGCAGGTTTGAAAAACATTCTGATTTTGTGGATCAGAATATTCAATTAATGCTTGTCTCTGAGTCCCAACCATTGTGATTTTTATGACAGATTATCATTTGTTTCCTTTTGCAGTATTTGCCCCTTTGCTTTTAAAAGTGGTATTTGGCACTCATTTATTAACTTAAAATTACTTTCACTTCAAAATTTTATGGAGAATGTTTTTAGGGCCCTTTGAAGTAACTGGAAATAGTGTCAATAATGTTTTATATGTTTAAAATATTCTTTTAAAGCATTGTTTGGTATCATTCAATATTGCTAACTCACTTCTCAAAGGTATGACAAACCTGTTATCCTTAAAGGTATATGAATAGATTACAAGATTCATCCTAGTTCCCAAGGACACTATGTATACCCTTTTCTTAAGTTGGGCCTATCTTGAGAGAATACTAACAAATATCACTTGTTTCAAAGCATCTTACATGAAAATTCTCTAGAGAAATTTTCTGAAAATTATCTTGAGCATTAAATCAAACTTGAATTTCAAAATTTTCTTGTAGAAGTTATATCTTAAAGTGTAAAAATAACTGAAAGGGGATTTTTTTAAAGAAATTTCTTAATGGGGTTATCACTCATAAAATTAGGAACTCTTTAGAGAAATTATAACTACCTAAGATGAGATTTTTTTTCCTTAGTCGTTTTTAAGAAACTTCTTGAGAACTTAATTTCATCAAGTACCGAAAATAAAGAAACCTATTTATCCCCATATTGTTTTATCCGTAGCTAGATGTAGGTATAAATGCTTGAACTATCCTTAACTCAGTGGAAAATTTGGTCTCAGTATAGTCAGTATTTCAAATATGTTGGTCATATGTGCCAAACTGCACCGAAAATTAATAAATTTTTTTAGAAGTAGGCCTTTTTTCTTGTTTTAAAAATCGAGCCAAGCTTATTTTCTTTTTAATTAAAATAATATATGAAACAGAAAGACTAGTGATTTGTATTTAAGTTTCACAAGGCAAAGCAGGTGATACATTTGGTATAGTATATTGTGTTTGACTTAACCACACAGTAAGACTGATGCCTTCTCAATCTGAGCAGAGTTTTAGAAGGAAATGACATAATGACATAGTGGATCCAAACAACAGATTTTAGTTTTAGATTTTTAGTAAAATATACAAAAGATTTTTAGATTTTAACCCAATATTTTTCTCCACAATCTAATACATTTACTTTAAAGAACATTCTATCAGCCTCAAAAATATGAGTACTGAGTATACTGAGTACTGAAATATGAGTATTAATAGTACTTCCAAATAATCACCTAACATACAGAGGTAGCCAGGCATAATTTCTTTCAGCAGTAAAGTCAGTGTTAGGTAGCCAAGGTGGCTAAGAAGGGACCCGGAACCAGAAAAGTCCAATTAATGGCTAAGGGCTTTTATTCAAGGCAGGCTGGGTCTGAATGGATGGCAGCCCCAAGGGCAAAGGTAGAAGAGCTCTGAAAGTACGTAGCGGACCCTTGGGGGAGGATGAGTCACCCTGCTGATCTGTGCCAGGTGTCCTGGGTATCTGATCAAGGAGGACTCATTCTGTAGAAAGGGAGAGGGAAAGGGAGAGGAGGCAGAGAGAATTCAGCTGGTTTCCAGCGGGATGCTAGGGGGCTGTGCCTCAGTTGCTTCTGATATGGGGTATCTCATGGTCAGGTGTTTAGCTGGTGATGGGTTAGGCCCAGGTCCCAGTACATTCAAACAGTCAACATAGCTAATAACTTAAAGGGATAATGACCTAATCAGAAAAATTTCGAGTTTAATGTTTTCAACTAAGTAGATTTTATAGTTAGCTTCTGATTATGGAAGTCAGAAACAGACCTATTTTTTGAAATTCTGTTTCCTCTCCATGTATTATTTTGGTACTTTTCAGTATATACGGATCATAAGACTCTGATGCTGCAATGTTATTATTAATAGGGTTATTTTATAAGAATCCCTTATGGCTTTTGTGGTTTCTTGATAATATATACCAAGACTGCTCACTCCTAAGTAGTTCAGGGAGTTGTGGGAGAAAATAAACAATTCATAACTCATGCAAATGTTGATCAAGACTACCTGACTACCTTTGCTCAGAATTTTTAGTTCTGTAACACTGTGAAGAACTGAACCACATTCTGTATGAGACTTAAGAATCTGTACTTAAATTAGACTTGCCCAGCATTTGTTTGCCTCCATCCTTCCAAGAGGAACAAAAGGCAAAGGTAAGTGGGGCAGGGAAGAATCAGGGCAAAAGTAAGATCCACTTCCATCTTCTCACCTGCAACCCAATGCTAATAATGTGCAGCAGGCTACCCCAGAGGCCCAAGACAGCCCGATTCAGAAGACCAAGTTCAATGGGATAAACAGCCTATGTGAGGCCTAGAATCTGCAACATTGCACAGAGCCTCAGGTGGTTTGATCCTCCTGTGAGTCTGACTCACAGTACAGAAAACATAATAAAAGGAAGTTTGGGGAGATATAAAGCCTGTTTGCATGTGAAATTTTAGTAGCCATGAAATCATCATTTTAAAGTATTTTCACTGTAGAAATAGTTTGATTTATACCATTGCATCCAGTGACCATCAGCCTTTGTTGTATTGCTATCAGCCACGTAGTAGGGTTTTCCTTCTCTCCCTGTCATGAGAACACAGATTCTTTCAAATGCACAATCATGTTAATTGAAATTTTCATCCTGCTGCTTTCTCCTTTCCTTCTACTCCCTGTCTGAGTAACAATTACTAACTTCATGAAATGGAAAGTGTAAATAGGACAAAAATTTTCTTTGTTAATAGCACTTAAAGTAGTAGGGATATTTCTTAGTGACTGTGATAAACAATATTCTGTAAATCTTTCTAAAACACACATTGAACATTCAATTTATTTCTAACTTGTAGTTTTTATAATAATTTTAAACCATATCTAATTAATTAGGAAATGAGACACCCAAGATTAATAAAGTATTGATTATTTTCTTGAAGTGTTTACAGGAAAGAGAGGAACAAGTCAAAATATTACAGGAAAAGATCACTGAAATACAGAAATGTACTCAAGAACAACTTGACGAAAAATCTTCACAACTGGATGACATAATTGAGAAACTAGAAAGACACAATGAAAGGAAAGAAAAACTAAAACAGCAGTTGCAAATAAAGGAATTAGAACTTGAAGAAATTAGAAAAGCTTACAGGTATTCTACAGTGTTTTCCATTGAGAAGTAAAATGTGGCTTAATAATTTTGTATAACTGGTTTTATCTCTAACATTATCTTTTCTCATTCAGTACACTTAATCAAAAGTGGCATGATAAAGGGGAACTTCTCTGTAATCTGGAAATGCAAGTAAAAGAAGTAAAAGAGAAATTTGAAAACAAGGAAAGGAAACTCAAAGCAGAGAGAGACAAAAGTATTGAACTACAAAAGTAAGCATTACGTCCTCAAGTGGCAGGGCCCTCTGTTAAATGGAAACCCTGGATTGGGATGGGTGAGATGCATAAAAGGAAAGAGGGATGGGGAGGAAAGGAGGGAGGAAGCTGAAATGGTTGAGGGGATAAATCTGGTTCTTCTTGCTGATGCATGTAAAGAATTACATATCAGCAAATCTAGTACCATGTAATCAGTTTATTAGTTGCCCATTCCCATGGAAGAGAACAGGACTGGGTAGAGTAGGGAGTAAAAGGCAAAGTTTCAGGGCAAGACAGGGTGACATAAGCAAGAGCAGCTGAAGACCAGGGTGGTAAGCCCCTGGGCAGCCTGAGGCTGGGTGGCCAGAGGCCCAATGGCCCGAGAGCCAAGAGCACCCTGAACCCCCAAGAGAGAGCAAGTCCATTGTTCTGAGGACTTATATAGCTGGTGGGATAGGAGGGAAAAAAAGTTAGGTATTGATTAACAGGTAAATGTGCCAGCTTTCCTGGGGGAATGCGACTACCCAAACTTAGGTATGTGTGGGGGTCTGTTAGCCCAAATCCTTATCTTGATCCACACTCCATTTGTTCATCTTATTATAAAACAGATACATGACAGGAGGCAGTTAATTAAAATTGGGGCACTTTCCAAAGTTATTTATGGGCTCTTTCTGTAAGCATCAGGGACTCCCTCGTAAAACAGATAGTGGCCAGAGGTAGACAGTTAACCAAAGTCGGTTTATGGGCTTCTTCTTTGGACACTGGGGACCCTCTCCCACATTCCAGGCCCTGGGATGAAAGCACAGTTTTGAGGCCTTCTTTTCCAGATAGTGGGAACACTACATAGAATTTCAAGGACTTCCCTTCTTTCTTGCTAAAATAGTGTTTCTTGTGATGCTGGAACACCTGGCAATATTATCAGACCAGGCTCAGGACTGCTGAGTTGGCGTGTGAGACTTGTCTCCTTCCTCCTCCCTGCCTCGGTTTACTATTCATTCTACCTAAGTGATAAAGGGCATTTCCTGGCAACCAGGATGCTAGATGCTGGTCAGTAACAGTATTGCAGTCTCAGAGTTCTTCCTATGCTGTCTCCTGCCTCAAAATCATGTTGGAGGCAGTTATTCGGCAAATACTTTCTTTCCCTTCCATCATTCCATCTGTTTTCATGCTGTTTGATTGATAGCAGCCAGTGGTATTTTTGGCCATTGTGTGTGGGCTTCAGAGGAGTAAGTTGCCTGACCTCTGCAGGCACTGAGTGACAGAAGCAACAGCTGATTTCAAAGGGGAAGAAAATGTGTTCCAGGGTTCTGGTTGTGTGGGCTTCATAAATGCTCTGGAGGAAATGCAGGTTTTACCTTCTAAGATCTATAGCTAAACCTTTTAAAATAATTTATAAAGTTGATTGCCTTGGAAATAGGTAGTGCAGTTTCACCATCAGTCTCATGTTGAGCTACAGAGTGGTATAGACAGCAGCGCACATGGACTCCCATAGGGGTGGTTCCCGTTCCAGCATACCTCATAGGACCTGGAGTTGGATTCCTCAGATTTTTTTTTTATTCTTTATTTTTTTGATTATGCTATTACAGTTGTCCCATTTTCCCCCTTTACTCCCCTCCACCCCTCCCACCCACATTCCCCCCTTTAGTTCATGTCCATGTGTCATAAGTTCTTTAGTGTCTACATTTCCCATACTATTCTTGCCCTTCCCCTATTTTGTACCTATTGTCTATGCTACTTATTCTCTATATCTTTTCCCCCTCTCTCTTCCTCCCACTTCCCTGTTGCTAACCCTCCATTTGATGACTTTTTTCTTTACTGTTCATATTTTTAATCTTTTTCTTAGGTAAGTCCCTTTAACATTTCATAAAATAAGGGCTTGGTGATGATGAACTCCTTTAACTTGACCTTATCTGAGAAGCACTTTATCTGCCCTTCCATTCTAAATGAAAGCTTTGCTGGATAGAGCAATCTGGGATGTAGGCCCTTGCCTTTCATGACTTAGAATACTTCTTTGCAGCCCCTTCTTGCCTGCAAGGTCTCTTGAGAAATCAGCTGACATTCTGATGGGAACTCCTTTGTAGGTTACTGTCTCCTTGTCTCTTGCTGCTTTTAGGATTCTCTTCTTCATTTTTACCTTGGGTAATGTAATTATGATGTGCCTTGGTGTGTTCCTCCTTGGGTCCAACCTCTTTGGGACTCTCTGAGCTTCCTGGACTTCCTGGAAGTCTATTTCC
>PVIA01006827.1:0-91543 GCA_004024845.1 Tonatia bakeri
CTTTCCTTTCCTTTCCTTTCCTTTCCTTTCCTTTCCTTTCCTTTCCTTTCCTTTCCTTTCCTTTCCTTTCCTTTCCTTTCCTTTCCTTTCCTTTCCTTTCCTTTCCTTTCCTTTCCTTTCCTTTCCTTTCCTTTCCTTTCCTTTCCTTTCCTTTCCTTTCTCTTTCTTCTCTTCTCTTCTCTTCTCTTCTCTTCTTCTTTCCCTTCTCCTTCCTTCCTTCCTTCCTCGCTCCCTCCGTCCTTCCTTTTTTCCTTCCTTCCTTCATTTTTTTTTAGCAGCACATGATCTGAAGAGAGAGTGCCTCTCTTTTCTAGGTATTTGATTTCCCAAGACATTTGGTATATTGATAAGTTTTCAATTTCATCTAACACATTTTCTGACATCAATAGCATTAGAGAGAGAAAAACTAACTTTCTACTTTCATCTTTGCAAGTTAATTAGTCAGCAATAAAGTAATATTACATCATTGGAAAAGGAAATGAAATGCATTCTTCAAAACATAAAAGCCTCAATTCTAGACTTATAAGGAATTTAAAATCTAAACTTTCCAGTATAAATGCCATGAAATAGAATAGATATTAAGTATCTGTATATCTTAATGTCATTTTTCCCTCTCTAAGTAATGCCTAGTGAAGGGATAGACCTTGAGAAATGAGCTGTTTCTATCATGAATTTATTTAGCCAGTATTTATTGGACAACTGCAATGAGCTAGCCTTTGTACAGTATTCATTAGCTCTGTGTACCCTCAACTCATGAGTGGCTGCCTGTTTTGCATGTTACTGGAGCAGGTGTGGGCAGATCACAGCCCTTGGATGATATTTAACCTACCACTCATTTTCATATGGGTCTTGAATTAAAAATGGCCTTAACATTTTTAAATGTTTGAAAAATCTCAAAAAAAGGAGAGTTGGGACTTGTAAAAATCACATGAAATTCAAATTTCAGTGACTATAATTAAAACTTTATTGGAACATAGCCACACTCATTTGTACACACATGTTCTGTGTTCTTACACTACAGTGGCAGAGCTCAGTGACAGAAACCATATGACCCTGAACGCCTAAAACATTTACTACCTGGCCATTACAGAAAATGTTTGCAGACCCCTTACTGGACTATTGGTCTTTTTTTTTTTGACCCAAAACAACATGGATTATATTTTGAAACTTGATTTTCTGTTTAACATACAAAAACAAAGCTTTTGTTTTACAAACTTTTTTGAGGAAACGTTCTATATTTTGATTTCTTTTGTCACCAGTAAAAACTCAGAAAGCATGTCTTCATCTTGATTTTCTCTGCCTGCACATTGGCAGTGTGGCTTTGCATGTTTGAGTTTAGTAAATAAAGTGCCTTAAGGCTCACCTTTAAAAACTCCAGTTTCTGGTTTATAGGAAAAGTTATCCTCAAAAACTGTATAGACATGTCTAGCTCATTGATTCTCCCAGATTCTTAGCTTGCGTTTATCTAACTTTCCTAGGTTAGAGAAAAGATCTTTAAAATACTTTAGCAGTTATATGTGTTACTTTTCAATATAAAAATGCCACATTTATTTGAACATGTACACTTGCTTTACAGTTATTCAGAAAATGATTATTCTTTATTTCTTAAAAAATGCATAGGAAAAAAAGGTTTGATAGCAACTTCCAGAAACAGCTATAAATAAGAACAGCTTAATACAGTGTGGAGAGTAAAAAACCTGATAGAAAAGTTTATTTTTTAAGTTTCTTATAGCTTACCAAATGCAGTGTAAAGATTTAAAAAATCTACTTTTCTATAGTGTGGTATTAAGTTTTAAAAAGTGAATTTACTAGGCATCTTAGATGCTTTCAAGCCAATGATTTGTGGATCTGGTCCAAATGTTAACCTAAGCTTTAATATTTTTAATGAATTAACCTTAGCTATGGCAGCTATAAACTGCAAAGCAAAGGATTAGTGGGTGTCTTACCTGAAAATAAAACAAATCCATTACCTGAACAAAATGTCTTTAAAATGGTCACCTGAAACCTACCAATGCTTTGAAACATGTTAATACAAAAATCACTCTCAAAAACCATTTAATTACTTTACGATACTAAAACCCACTCAGCTTGAAACCACTACAAACTCAAACTTTAAATGCTTGGAGATTAATCTGGTTGTCCTTAAATTTAAATCCAGCCATTCCAGTGTTTGAATAGCAAATTCAAATAGAACACTAATGTAAACCAGTAAGAGATATTACTTTTCAGAGGAAAAGTGTGTTGTTTGGGTGAAGACACCTATTTTTTTATCTACCTCTCAACAAAAAAACTCTCAAATTAGGCCACGAAATAACTTTATATGTAAATAAAAGCAAATTAATGCAAAATTGAGAGAATTGGCTTATTACACTTAGTATAACGTTCTCCTGGTCCATCCGTGCTGTCACAAAGGGTAAGATTTCCTTTTTTCTATGTCTGAATAGTATTTCATTGTGTAAATGTATCACAGCTTTTTTTATTCACTCTTATGATTTTTATATTGACTTGAAATGCAATTTTATATACTGACTGCAAATAAAATGATTGCAACAAAAATTAAAATAAATGGGTAAAATTTTCAATTCTCTTTTTCGCCTTCTGTATATACATACAGGTATATGTATTATATATGCACAAATGTACATGCACACACACATATATAATGTGGCATCTACAGATTTTCTTCTGTTTTCATATTTGTGGGTATATAGATCGCTAAGATATGTAATGTGGTTTGAAGAACTGTTTTACCTTGTTCAAACAACACCTACTTCACAAAGAATAAATCCAACAATTGTGTTACATACACACACATACACACACACACACACAAAGAGAGGCCAGTAATTGTTACCTAGGAAAATCAGTAATAATTTCATGATTAATTATAAAACATGTTTTTCAATAAACTTTTTATTATGATTGACATTTTTGTATGCCATTTGTCATTTTCCAAAGCTATTGAGGATAATTTAGTACAAAATGAAGAGCACATTACCACAAATGGTAATAGTTTACACATTTACAGCTTTATATTGATTTAACCTATGTTGCTAACTTCTAATTTCTTATGCATGGTCTAAGTTGGGCTTTTACATCTAACATCATCTTTAGAAATCTAAATTAAATAAAGTTTAGGGATTCCTGTTTTCATTCATTTCAAAAAATGTGATTATAATAGAGGGCAATTTTATAGCATTTTTATTTCAATTGATAAAATATTCAAACCCATACTAATGTCAACAGCTTACTTAATGTTTTGCTCAATTGTACTGAACTTATTTTAGGGAGTTCAGTTTCCATAGTGCTCCTTGTTAACACAGAACCAAAAATGGTATCACTTCTTTGCTGGAACTTGGTGCTACAGCGAATCTGTGTGTATCTGTCAGGTCGTCTTCCCCTCGCTGGAGAGCCTGTCAGAAATAATCATCACATGGTCTCACATTCACAAAGGTGCAAACCACAGAAACTCGAGCCTTTTGTGTGTCATAAATTGTGAGGACATGAAATGTTTAAATAGGAGTGCTGTGGACATGCACACAAGCAACCCCCCTCCCCGCACACACACACAGTTTTCTTGTCAGTGTTTTGTTCTGCTTATTCAAAGGCAGGTCCTGCAACTTAGGTGATCTGCAAGTTTTAAAAGACACAGCCAGAATAATTCATTGGCTTACCAAAAATACATTTATGAAATACGAAGTTAAATAGAAATTCTTCTATTACATTCACAGATATTTCGTAAGTAGACTCCTTAATAGAAAATTATTGAAAATATTTATTTACAAGAGCCAAAACACTGAAGCTTTTTGTTTCAATGAGAAATCTAGTATAGGTTTATCATCTTCATGCATGTCATTAAAGAGGAAATAACAATAACGTACTTATGATTTAATAAGAAAACACTAAAACATGCATTTACTAGAGAAGACAGCTCTGTATGTAATATTGCAGGTCATACATAATTAGCTATTTAAAGAACTGATAGATAGTTCAGAGATTAAATACCATTTTATAGTATTTAAATTCCAAGTATCCTGTAGAACTCCTTTATTACAAAGAACATTTGCAAGAATGTTTCAATTAGGTAGAACGACCTAAATAAATATGTTCAAGCCATCACAGAATCCTTATATATTTAATTGCTTCCTAATTTGACATGAAAAAATGCATTAATGACTGCCATTCTGCTTTTTATTTATGGATTCCATGTCATGCTTTTGTCATTCGATTGTTGCATCAAGTGTTTTGGATTTTTTTCTGGAATAGTGGATGTTCCTTCTTTTCTAAACTCTGTTACATACTTCAGATATATGCTCCTATTGAATTTCTCCTATCATTACTTTATATTCTATTTTATTTACTAATGCAACCATCCGTTTCCTTCTCTACACTTAATGTTCTTGAAGGCACATCCTATGAATGCCTTATTCATTATTGTTGGTCTTCACTATGTCTAGTAATCTTACTTAATGATAAGTAATTATTTGATTGAATTAATGTTTTAAGTAACAAGAAATTTAAAATTTTACTTCTAAAATAAAATCTAGTGATGTCAAAAATTGAATGCTTTTGTGTGTGAATTTCTATATTCATTTGCTCACTGAAAAGCTGAATGAAATGACAATGACTAAATATCTGAATCTCTCCAAGATCCAATATTCCTTGAAGATAAATGACTTTTACTGGACACTAAGCATTAAAAAGATTGATCAATAAAATGTGTCTTTATCCTACCCATCTACAAATTGACTGGAAATGATGAAGTTAGCTGAGAGTTTGGAGACTTCAACAGAAATGCTGTTGAGAACATTTAAATAAAAATATGTTAAACTTGAGGTTTCCTCTAACTTCGCTGAGAATTGATTTGCATTACGACTTTAAATTATTTCTGAAGGGGTGTGTGTTTGTGTGAATTTTGTGTGAATTAAAATCCATTATACTATCTTTTCTCATTTTTGGACAAAAATTTATAAAAGTTTTGTAGTTTTGCAATTAAAGGTATAGACATTGGTCATAAACAAACTGGAATTAAATCATGATGCTAAGATTTATTAATTAGGTGGCCTTGAATCTTTCATCCTTTAATTGTATCATCTGTAAAATGATAATGATATTAATCAACTAACCTTTTGCTATTATTTTAAACATCAAATGATTTTGAGTACATATAGATACTTGATATGTTATCTAAGATGCTACTGTCTATAAGCATTTGTTTTTCATTTCATGTTTAATTATAACTTTATTATGGTATTAAAGTTATTATATATTTATCAATATGTTAAAAATAATATAAGTATACAATAAAAATAACAATTAGGGTTATAGAAAGTAAACTATATAGGTATCTTGGCCTATGTTAAATCCTAAGTACATATTTAAAGAAAATCTGGAATCCTGATTAAAAAAGAGCAAACTTCTCTCACAGACAATTATTTTCCTTAAGAATAGGACCACCTTTGAAATATATACTACTAGGAATTTGAATTAAAAGATTTTGCAAAAATATTGCAGCATACACTTAAATTTACCCATATAATGAGTCATGGGAAAATAATGTAAAACAAACCACTTTATGAGCAAATAAAGTATACATTTCTGCATTAGGATATTTCTCCTTGGTCTCAAAAGACTAAAGACAACCTAAATTATAAGTGCTTCTATGCATAAGACGCAGAGAAAGATAGGTGGGTGGGTAGGGAAATCACTACTGTTTGGAGAACATATTATCAGATGTTTAGAAGGCTGTCTTTGAATGCCGACTGTTTCATTTGTAATGCTTATGGTTTTTCTGCTATTTCTTTGAATGCTACTTGCCCAGATTCTTTTTTGTATCCCATGCATTAACATCTGGTTGGATCGTCCACACTGCCTTAAGGTGCTCCCAGAGGTGGATGTGGAGTACGGACAGCCACCATCTCTCCCCTGTACTAGTAATGTGTCCTGTGTCGTCAGGATGGCTTCCTCACTGCGTGCCCATCCAGGTGCTTTATGTACGGTTTGTGTTCCTGGAACTGTGCCAAGGAAGGAAACTTCTTAAAGCTGGAAAAATATTTACTTCTTACAAGTGTAACGAAATATAATTATTTCATCTCTGACAAGGGAGTAAAGAATCTGGTGTAATATTTTGACTCCTCTTGTCTCATTTTTTGAAAATTTTCTTTTTAGTTCTTATTCTTAATTCTATTATGAAAATATGAATTTAGAAATTACTACGGTGAAAACAGAACAACCTAAAATGTTTGAACAATGTGAAGATTCTAAATTCTGACTTAAAAGTCAGAATTCATGACCTTAAATGGCTTATATTCACTTTTGGTTTCATCTGAGGAATATATACAGTTAAAAAAAAAAAAGCATCACTCCGCACTCACCACCCCCTCCCACCAAAAAATCCAGACAAAATGGAAGTCAGTGACTTTGCTGGGACCAGTCACAGAGCTGACATTCCAGAGGAGTGTCAAACAAGCCCCAAACTAAAGAAGAATAGACCTGTAGAAAGGTACAGGAAGCAAAGACTCTATTGGAAGGACAAGGGACACAGGATGCTGGTAGCAAGAATCCTTCTAGCAAGTTGCTGAGGGCCAGTGGCTAAGGACAGGCAGGCAGAAGTGGGTGAAAACCCTTGATGCTATAGATACAGATATACCTTCTTGCAGACCTTTTCTCCTCGAACCCCGACAGAGGCTCACAGAAAAAGGAGGGGTTGCTGAGAAAATGGCCTGGGGTAGGAGGGCAGCTGCTATTGTGGGAGGGGCAGAAACTACAAGAATCACTCTCCAGTATCAATTGTGAGGAAAGAAAGCTTGATTTTGAGGATTCTCTTTTGAGGATGGAACTGGAAAGCATTATGGTAAGCAATATCAGCCAGGTGGTAAAAGACAACTACCATATGATCTCACCTTTAACAGGAACCAAACAACAAAACAAAGAAACAAGCAAAATATAACCAAAGACACTGAAATAGAGAACAGGCTGTCAGTGACCAGAGGGGAGAGGGGAGGGAATTTCAGGGGAAAAGGAGAAGGGTTTGCAGGAACAAGTATAAAGGACACATGGATAAAAACTAGGGGCAGGTGGAAATAGGAGGGAGGTGGGGAGGCCTGGGTGGGTGGGCTGGGCTGGGAGTAAAAGATAGAAAATTGTATTGGACAACAATTAAAATAAAATTTTTTTAAAAAGGCCCTGGCTGGTGTAGCTCAGTGGATTGAGCGCGGGTTCGATTCCCAGTCAGGGCACATGCCTGGGTTGCAGGCCATGTTCCCCAGTGGCCACACATTGATGTTTCTATCTCTCTCTCTTTCTCCCTCCCTTCCCTCTCTAAAAATAAATAAATAAAATCTTTTTTAAAAAAAAGGAAGCTTGCATGTGTGGGGAGACAAGTAACAAAAACTCTCACCACTGAGACACCATTTGAGACACTGGGAACAATCATTACAGACAGGGAAAGAGGAGACTTTCTATCTCCGAAGGGTATGCATTTATTTGAAAAATACCCATAAAAGTTCAGAAATCTATAGTATCAACAAGAGGATTACTTAAGAATGCCACAGTAATTATTATTAATTAATTAAGGGAATTATGTAGTTTTACAGAGATATATAGGAGATGGATGACAGATGATTGGTAGATTAGATGATGATAGATAGATAGATGATAGATAGATAGATAGATAGATAGATAGATAGATAGATAGATAGATAGAATTTTAGGATTCTGTAATAAACCTCCAGTTTCTCATCACTTAAGTAAAGTCAAAATGCTTACTGTGGTTAATACATAGTCTTGGAGAAAAAATTTGTTCTGGTTCATTAAAGAACTATGTTTTCCTTATTTATACTTTCCAAATCTGAAGTATTCTCAATTAATTAATTAATGGTCACTCTACACCGATGCCAACTGGCCTTGTCAACAACTTGGATCAGAACCTTCATTGCATATTGAGGTAAAGCTTAATTTAGCTTGTAATTTAACTTATGGCAAGAGCTCCTTTAAATTCAGTGGCTTCTTTTTAACTCTCTTACCACTAAAGATGTTTCTCTCCAATGGGTGCTATAAAACACTACCTTCTTGTTTATTAACTGAGAAATATTTCTCTCGGTTTTTATAAGGCATTCCTGCACATCTGCAGTCTTTGTGCTGAAAGATCTTTCTGTCTGGTCCAGCCAATGCCCTCACTTGCATCTCCAGTGGAGAGGATAATTTATGCTTCCTTCCATGGGAGAGATTCAGTTAGCAGAATTATGGATCTTATGCCATTTCTCTGTGGCACCGTGAAATACCAAATGTTCCCACAGATATTTAGCAGATGACCCCTTTTAACTTCTTAGTACGCATTCTCAAATTAATTATGGGATCGGATTTCCATGACATCACTCCTACTTATTCCAAATATATCTGTTAATTCTTTCAATAAATGTTATCAATGTGCCCCACTAAAATTTGTCTTTTCATCTAAATTTATAACAGTATAGAGGGCTTGAAAACATGTTCATCTCAATTCAATGTGGGATTGAACACGCAAGCACCTTTCATGTAGAGAACAGATAGTTGGAAAAATGATTCCTGTTCTCACATTTCTTCCCTGAACTCTATGGAGACATCAATGTGGCTAGCTTTGATCCAACATCTCATTTCCTGATAAAAACCTGCATAGGACACTGACCGTCTAGGACCTGATTTTAGGGAAGAACATATATGTAAACAGGTTAATATGGGAGGACTGGTTTTCTCTCCTAGCTTGTGGGTTTAACCTGGAATGAGAGAATTAAGTCAAAGGACAGCCCACATGTGTACCCACCTGGGGCTCATGTTCTCAAAATGTGTGGGATCTTAACTGAATTCATGTCCCAAATATTTCACCAATTTCCATAATAACGTACTTCTTAACAACAACCAAAGTTCATCAAGTTGTGCCAATAAATAAAATATTATGAATCCTTATTTTTTAAAAAGTCTACTCATTTTTCTAAATCTGTGTACATGAACTAATTATGCTTTAATTTTGTATGGGTATAAAGGTAATATTACAATAATACATTTAATTTTTATAATGTAATTATGATTCAGGGTCAGGAGGTTCTCACTGAATCTCTGAGGAGTTGTCTTCAAGAGGAATTGAATGTGATGTTTTTAAATTACTGTTTTTCTCATTTAGTTTTTTCATGGAAGGCAGGCATAACTTCTCTAGATTCTGTTAGTAAGAAATCTGACATTTGTTGGGTATAAAGAGCATGATGTAGTTCATTATTGATCTGTTATCTCTATCAAGTAATTTCCTACCTCAGAGCAGCCAAACCCCACCTTTTCCACAATTACATTCAGCTGAGTCAAAAACAAGAATTTCGCCATTACTTCTACCAATATCATGTCTGGTAAGGTAATTAAATGTTCCAAGTGTCATGGTTAATATATATAATAATAATAAAATATATTTTATATATGTCTGTAAATATTCTTTTCATTTTTATTTCAGACTAGTTTATTTCCACTGGAAAAAGAAAAAAACAACTGATGTGCTCAGAATTAGCCAATGCAATATTGTACTGACCCCTCTTGGTTCATAAAATATTGACCATGTCTCAAAATGTCAAAGTATTTTAGCCTCATGTTTTCAAGAACTACAATTTAACATGCTGCCAGATGTAAAGCATTAGTTCCCTTCTTGAGGCAGATAAAAAAACCCAAACTGATAGTTTTAAATTTATGTATTTTAAAATACATGAAATCAAACTTCGGTCACATTTTCTGCTATATTATGTAATGTCTTTCATATTAATAAAAATTATATCTGACAAAGTTCTTACAAGAAGTAAACTTAGTCAAAATGGTAAGCTTTGCTAAAGAGATGCCATTCTAATTTGTAATGACTCCACATCTTGCATTTAATAACAGTTCCCTCCAAATCCAGAAGGCCATACACAATGATTATATGCTACAGTAGAAAATAAACTTTCCTTTCACTCCACTAGCATTTTATATATATTTCTACCTTTAACCCACTTAGTTATAATAGGCTTAAAGGAAGAATGGCTTCTCCGATATCAAAAGTCAGTGAAGCGGCTAACATAGAATTTCATAAGGTTTTTGCTGGGTGGCAGAGCAGCGGTAGTTGCATAAGTGGAAGCACTGGTGGGTGCACTTGGCCTTATCGCTGATTCCAGGGCACAGTTCTCTCTGGTGTGTGGCCAGTTTTGTAATCAGGAGACGACAGAGAAGCTGCATAATGACGATTTTAATGATCATTTGAGGAGAGTGAAGTCTCTGGTTACTATTTTCATCTTTAATGAAGAAGCATAAATGATAGTGTATACCTCTAGAAAGATATTTTAAGTGCTGGTTTCAGGACTCTCTAATGAGGAAATTAAGCAATATTTTGGTGCTATAGAAGACACGTGTGGAACACTTTTCCAGAGATGTCTTCAGAATTGAGAAGAGTATTTTATAGAAGATAAATGGTAGATTATTTCAATACTACGAATACAATTTAATCAAATGTGTATGATTTCAAGTGTATTTTTGAATATTATATTTGTTGTACCTTATGCATTTTTGTGGTTAATAAAAACAGTTCTTACATACATCAAATATCTTAACTTTAAAAATAATTAGATTCAATAATATGCTCATAATACATATTTATAAGTTTATAATTGTTAAAGTTATGATTTAAGAAAATGATTTATTCCAACATAAGTGCCACCATAATGAATTTCTGCAAAAATTTAGTTCAGCAATAAAAATAGATATTGATTTTAGATTACACATTTAAAGTCATTATAAAACTTGAACACACATGTTGGACTGAGAATATGACATTTCTTAAACTACCTTTCTATACCTTTCTAGTTTGAATGAATAATTCATCTTCTTTCAACTAACATTTTCATGAGTGAGTTTTTAAGGTTATTTTCACTGAGTCAGTATATGTGTGACAGTTAGCTTGTCAATCGATACCTCATTGAAATTCCATCCACTGGTTCTCATAATTCTCACTCATAGTTAGACTCATGGGTATTACTTACAGATCCATCAAAAATTAGCCAAATGACTGGAGCACGATATGTAATTTTAGTCTCAGTTCCTCACTCCTAAATTGATGGTGTTGGGGTATATGAAATACAAACACCTTTCATGACCTCCAGTGGTATGCTTGTGTAACTCTGCACGTCTGTGAATGCCGAGTTGTAATAAAATGGAAAAGAATTATGATTCCAAAAGCATATCTGTATGGTCCAGTTTGTCATTTTCTTTTGAAGTTTCGTATTAGTACTTAAAGACTTGAAACAGACAATGCATCTAGCACAAATGAAGAAGGAGTTAGTTCATAATAATAGCTTATTTTCAAAAACAAAAACAAACTTCAGCTTCTGCTATTTAAAAGAGGTTCCATGCCCTCTCTTCCTCCAACTACTTGAACTCACACATGTGCACACATGCCACATGCATGGACTCATGTGCTCCCACATAACACAACTTCTGAGCCTATGTCTTGCTGTAAATTTTACTTGGTGGCCAGGGATATAATGTTTAATTGCAAAGATATTTTCATTTTATTTTGTGCTTTATTTTTTAAATTTATCTCGTATTTCCTAAGAGTTAAAAATGTTAAGTGGCCATGCTGTAGGGACTGAAGAAAAGAAAGCATATTTGTTTTATTAACCTCAGGAAACGTAGAACCTCTACACAACTTCCTGCAAACACAACACAAAATCCTAAGTGCCAATTTTTGGTGTCAGAAACTCCTACAACACTATATATTTGCAAGCGTGCATGTTTTTTTCCTTCACTCTATTACGTTACTCATTCTCCTTTGATTTTGCTTCACATTTCTCATTGCGACATACTATTTGTTCTGTTTAATAACATAATCAAAATAGTACATGCAACATAATTTTTAAATAAAAAATACCACAGAAAGTTTAATTATGAAAATTGAGATGTTTCATTACAAACATTATAATATTAAAATTAATGGGAAATAAATTCATAATTTCATAAAAATAATACAAATGAATGAACACATGCAGAGACACTCACATGCCTATGGACAGCTGTTTATCTGCTAAAAAGCCATTAAAAGCAAAAAACATTTCCAGTAGCAATGATTATTCTAATTCTTTTATTGTAATTATTAAATGATGCCCAAGAAAAAGAATACAAAACTAAATCAGCTAGCCAGATCTCCTGGGAGGAAGTGCAGGTTCCAAGTTAGGGACAGGATACACACAGTAGGAGCCTAAGACTTTGTTGTGACAAAACATAAAGAAGCTTTTACAAATAATTTGGTTTTTAAGAAAGGCATAGGAAACAATGTAAAAGGGATACAATTGAACCTCAAGAAGTTCCTTTCTAATTAAACTGATGAAAACTCATTTACTGTATTTATAAAAGTGAGTTATTAATATTATGACAGAGAAACAGAAAAATGAATTTGATACATTTTCATACAATTACTTTTCTTAGAAAAATAATTAGAAATGTACCCCATGATGTCTATGTAAATTATATTTCAAATTAATTGCACACCCATCTAGTTATCAGAGAAAAATACTTCATTACAGAATCATTTTAATTAATGATTTTGCAAGTAAATATTGTATTAGAATATCGATTCGAGACAAGATCATCCATGGGTTAAATCGCTGGATGGACAGTAGTTGAACAGCTGCACAGGCAGAGGCTGATATTGCGTAAGCTCTCACTTGGTCATCACCAAATACTATCTGTGCTCCTAGATCTGATGTAACATGAAGTTCACAAACTATCTATGAATAATCTAGGGGAAAAAAACACAATTAGAGCTCATTAAACTTCTGGAAGGAACGTCCTGTTCACTGGAAAGGCAAAAGCAGGAGAACAAATGCCAACGCAAGGAGAAAGGAGCAGATGGGCCCAGAATGAGGCATTCAGCGAGACCCAGGATGTGTTTTTTTCAGGAAGTAGAGGGCGTTATGAAACGACAAAGAGACTGTTTCTGTTTAGGAGAGACTTAAAAGATGTAACACATGAGTGAAACATAAATGTAAACTAGATATTATAAATTATTATAAGTTATTGTTAATTTGCGGTGCGTCAGTGGCATTGTATTTTGAAGTGGCAAACTCCAAGTTGTTCATTGGTGCATGCTGGCTGGGATGACGTGACATCTAGGGCTTGATTTTAAGTACGGAGACAAAGAGACGATAAAGTTTGTGAGCATACAAACATACATAAGAATGACAAGAATACATTACTATAATAGACTCAAAAATATATATAATAAGGTTTTAAAAAATACAATTTACCAAATAGGATACACAAATAAATAGAAAACTCGTATGTCTCCTACAAGCACCAACTCACCTGAGTCACAGGTAAGAATCTTCCCACAGAGAAAACACCAGGCTTAGTCTATTTTCCTGTTGAGTTCTATAAAACATTAAAGCAACACATAATTTCAGTTTTATACACAGTCTTCCACAGAACTGAATGAAAGATGTTACTAGAGAACAGACAATAATACATATAATTTTATTTATTCTTATGACATACTCAATAATTGGAGAATAAATTTAGAAACATTCTCTTTTAAAGAAAAATGATTGGCAGTGCTACCTGCCAAGTAAAGACAGTTCTAAAATTTACAGAACTCCACTGAATTGGTTCGGCTATTTAGTAGCAATATAAAATTGGAGTAAATCAAAGCCTCCCCGAATCGTCTGGAAAAATCTACCACTCATGTGAAATTAAGTTAATAAACTTTCTACTCCGAGGAAGAAAACCAACTTGACAAATGGAGGAGAGTGGTTTACAAAGAGCACTTATAGGGTCTTAGGAACTAGAATGGGTGGTTTTAAGACAGATCTGGCAAGGCAAGAAGCTAGTTGGTTTGGGACTGAGCTCACTTAAAAGCCAGAGCATCAGACGGGAAGGCAGGGCGAGAGGACACTCTTGAGGACAGTATGGCTGACTAACGAGTGTGTCAGAAAAGTGCAGACAGGGAAACTCTTGCTTTGGGTAGGTGAGTTATTTGCACTATTTTACACTAGTCTTTCTGGAGCAAATATTAGTTGAAACAATCAGCAAAATTGTTATTACTTATCTCATGATTATTTAATGAGAGAGGACAAGAAATTTGTTTTAGGTCTTATCTTAAATCTGAATTTTCTTAACTGTAATGAATGTATAAATGATTGATGTTACTTGTCAAGTTCTTTTTGTCTTTTAAAATCATATATAACATGCATGTGATTGTTGAGGGTTTTAACAAACTAGTTTTTATTTTATTTTTAAATTAAGAGTCTCTTCAGCCACTTACTTTGGGGTGGAAGGTTATTTTCTCTTTTCTATGAATACATGGGAAGACCTGGCCTAAATCTGATATTCAGGCAAAGGTCATAATATGCTTCTCAGCCCAGCACGGTTGATTTATAATCTTTTTAAGTACTGCTTTTTCTAAGACTCATAAATTTCCTGGCTAAAACTTTGATAATAAATATCTTCAATCACATTTTTAATAAATGGTGAATAACAGCTATTTATATGATTGTAGCATATACCTACAAAACAGTGTATCTTGTAAACTATATATTCTAAACAAGCAAAAAAAATTCTGGCTAATGAAAATGACTTTTTAAAATTATCTTATTTTTTGTTAGAGAGCAATATAGACTGAGTTATACTTTTATAAAACATAAATAAATTTTACTTGGAATTTATGTATCCTTCATGAAAACAGCGTATTTTCAGTTAACCAACTGCCAGAACACAACAGTTTTAGGAGATGATTATCTTCATGTACTTATAGGGAGCAGCTTGTATTTAGAAATAAAAAGTTAAAATTTAATAAAAGAGACTCTGTCCTGATATGTATAAGACCTGACCTTCTATCTCCTTTATAATCTTATGCTACATTTCAGAAGGTAATTAACCTCTGTGATCTGTGAAGTAAATATGTCGTGTTATAAATAGCAGTAGTACGTGGTGACCAAAGGAGAAGCTGACCTATGAGCGATAAGTTGCCTTTTCATGTGAAAATCTAGGGCATCTGAGGCAAATTATAATGCAGTAAGTTTTGCTCTCCCACATGTACTGTGTGCTATTCATTTTAATATGAATAATAAACCTTTTCTTAGTTTCAAGCAATGCCTCTTGGGATATAGTCTATGATGCTTATGTAAAATATCTTGCAGATGCTTTATTCCTTTAACATTTGCAAGATTTGTGTTTCATCCTCATGAGTCTTCAGTTTTGTTTAAGGCCGGGTAGGGTAAATGTTGGTGCAAACTAATTAACATCAAAAAATACCAAGTTGATCAGAGAGTAATTCAAAAGCAAATACACATGGTCTCGTTAGAGTTACCTAGATTTTACTTTAATGCTCAATAGATGAAAAACATATTCCGCAAGTATGTGTTCATCTTGGTTTTCTCAAAGTTATACAATTACTTTATTTCTGAAAAATTCTCACATTTGATCAATTTATTTGACATATTGCCTTTCACAGTTTGAGAATGTTCTCCAGGTTTTGCTTTTCAGGTAAAGAATGTTCTATTATTGAAATGTTTGAAATACAATTAACTATTTGGAGTTATGTACTTTCCTTACATACATTTGATTAATACCATCTTGATAAAAAGACAAGGTAAAATTATCTTTGTCTGTAAATATCAATGTTAGAACAGCATTCCCTTGGTCTTTTGCATCCTTTGAGTGTTTTATTTGGCACTAAAAATATCAAATATTTTAAATTCCACCTGTCACCAAGAAGCAATGTCATTTAAATATCAAGCTGCCCTGGCTGGTGAGGCTCAGTTGATTGAGCGCCTGCCTGCAAACCAAAAGGTCGGGTTGTGGGCCAGGCCCCCAGCTTGGGGCGTGTGAGAAACAACAGATAGACATAGTATGTCTCAGACAGCAATGTTTCTCTCCCTCTCTTTCTCTTTCCTTTCCCCTATCTCTAAAAATAAATAAATAAAATCTTTAAAACTCAAGTTAAATTGTATCACTTTTTAAAACCAGTATTTTCACTTATAGCTATAACTGTTTTTTTTCTCTTGATAGGTGGTAGTTAGGTATTTTGAATGGTGCATTGTTTTACAGAATTGTAAAAAGCTATGAAGTCCTGGAATTCTGAATTTGAATGCCTATTCTATCAATTACTATCTGCATAAAGTTTCGATATCATTTACTATTCCTAAATCTCAGTGACCTCATCCAAAAAAGTAGGTAATTTCTACTTTAATGAATTTTTTATCTTTAATTATAAAATTTAGGTAAAATGGTAAATGCATTATTTAGTAAATTATAAATAGTCAATATTATTAAAAAGTAGTAATAACATATTTCATTTGTTCACATTTCAGTTTTTATAGAAAAATCAGCAAATAATATCAAGGAAGTTTGTAAAAAAGTACAAAAACATTTTATTATTTTAAGCAGCACTGGGAACATACAATTCTATCTCCCCCTCACCATAAGCATGTTGGAATCAGTTTAAATATGGTATGCATACAATTTATAGACTTCAAAATTTTAATTTATATCAGAGACATTTCTTCATGCTTAGGCATATTATACTTTTCATGCTTTCATGGTATTATGTAGGTAGCGGAATGACAATGCCACATCTATAATTTGAAAAGAGAGCGGTTTGTACAGAGGTGTTTGGCGCCACTCACCTGAAAAACTCTCAAATGCACACACAGGCAAAGGACCCAAAGATTATAAAGGGGCTGAGGATTCTATCAGACAAAACCTGAATATACAGCATAATCTGAAAAATTCCTACTAGACATACTAAAGATATACTATTGATGAAGTTGTGATATATCAAGAAGTAACACAGAAGTAAAAATTAAGATCCTGTAACTCCTTAATTTTGAGGGCCAAGAGTTACAGAAGAAGCGAGCACACTGGAGAGGCAGTGGCAGTGTTGTTGGGAGTGCTGTCAATGAGACAAAGCTGTAGATTTCCCAAGGGAACCTGCCAGTTGAATGTCGATGGCCCAGTATAGACACACGGGACAGAAAAAGCCTTTTGATGCCAGCCAGAAAGCTCCCTGGACCTGAATTCCCCCCAAGTACTCTCCACTCATCTTGAACTAACAAAGCACACTCCTCACTGGCGGTAGTTTCCAAAGACACGGTAGGATCTTGACACGCTGGTGCACATCTTCGCAAAGTGACAAAGAAACCCGGTAGCACTGGGGCTGGCCTGCCACACTGGATACCTGCCTAGCCAGAAAACTGAATTTAGATATACAGTCCTAGGCACCATAGGTTCAGCAAACCCAAAAGTAATCAGGCGGAAATAAAGTTTCAAATCACTTCCTATGTCACCTAATATGCTGAATCACAGAAATGATCATATTTGCATCATTTGTGTTTCAGCTGAAAATATGACAGCTTATTTGTCACATTAATGATGGGATCAAGCAAAAAATATCATGTATAATTCACATATAAACACCTGACAAAGAAATATTTCTGCATTCAGTGATAAATATGGGGAAACAACCACAAGGACTCTAAAAATATGGAATACATTGAGCAGTTTCTATTTTGAAGCACAGCTGTATTATATCAATGCAAAAACATAATTGCATTATCTTTTTCATTAAGTACTTATGATTATTAAATTTTAGATTTCTCCAATTATTTTAGTATTTTTGATATATCTTTTAAAATAACGTATAATATTTAAGCTAAATACATGTGTATAAGTGTAAGTGCATTTATCACATTTTATTTGGTCCAGGAGCCCTTATGTCATAAAAAGTGATCTCTGCTAACTTTTCACATACATTGTATGCTCAAATGCACTTATAAACAATGCTTCATTTAATACACCTTTTTGAGTGGAAGTAATGTGTAGTTCAAGATGCCTTCTGAATTTTCTAGGATAAAGGTCCAGAACTGGGAAGGTAATTTTATTTTTCTCAAAGAAAAGAATTTTAACATGAGAATACCTATTTGAGATATTTTTAAGAAGTTGGTGTACCCCACACTTCCTTATAAGTCATCCACGTCAACCATCACAATTTACACCTTTAGTAATGGTTAGGTTGCTGGGGTTGCCCGATGCAGCAGCATCACTAACTGGTGGCTAACACAGAAGAGAAGTGTGTTCTCTCACCGTTAGAAGGCTAGAAATGTGAAGCCAGGTAGTAGCAGGATCAGTTCCTTCTGAGTGGTCTGAAGAATCAAAGACAGTATCATATATAACCATATACATAAATAGGAGGAAACCCAAATATTACAAAAGGGTTATCAACCTGGGAATTGTAACAAGAGCCTAAACGGTAAAAAATACTTGTTGTTTACATGTGCTTTAATTAGAATGGAAAAGGTTGTGGATTTGTCATTGTAAATTATCAGGATGTAACATTCACATTTTTGAAGATTCTGTTAGAGTCGCTGACTTAAAATTCAATTGAAGAAACAAACTATTTCATTATGATAATGTGGACTGAGTTTGACATTGAACATTTTTGTTTTAGCAAATTCAAAAAAGATATATTTAATGAAGTTTTTATAACTTCCTGTACATAAGCAAACATCACCTAGCAGGAAGTTGCTTTTAACTGCCTTGCAAGTTCTTTCCATAAATGTTGTAAAGACTGCATTTCATGGAAATGTCTTGTCTCATTTATTTTAGTATATTTGTTAGCATTAATTAATATTTAAAAATTTAGATATAACTAAATAAAGTTAGTGATGCTTTCAATGCAACATTGTAAAAATGTATATTTTATAGAGAAAAGGCTTACCAAATATCTACTTGAAATTTATTGATGATATATTATTGTTGAGTATACTTGATAACTTTGTTGACATAATTCCAAACCTTAATGGACATTAAAAATAATGGTTGAGCTACTAAAAACCCTATTAGAGTAATTTGGTCTAAAAAGCACTTTATTGGAGTTCATGACCAAATGAACCACAAAATTATTGAAAGCACTTGTCAATTACCAAAATAGAGTAATCTTTATAAATATCAAAATAATGAGTATGGCCTTCAAGTACATGGCATCTAGGGGACACCCAACAATAGAAAGTGAAGTAAACAAATTAAACAATGTGTTTGCTCATCGGGACCTTGAGCCTTTTTCCGTTAAGGAGTTCATAATCACACTGGCTCTCAGGGCTGGCTAGTTGGTTTGCTGGGTTTGAGACTAATCTCTATTTCACCACACAGGAAAGAAAAGATCACATTTTAGTGGAGTTAGAGGCAGTCTCTTACAGAAATAGTAACATAAGTTCAGTATGTTAGTTATAGTAATTTATATTAAAAGTATCTTAGTTTATTATATGGTTATTGGACAGTTTCAGTTTTTTTCTCTTTTTTGGAACAATTATAATGAATTAGTCCTTCTTTGGAAAACATCCATTTTATTGTATTTGAATACTTTATTACCATAGAATTCTGAAAAGCTTTGTCTTATGTATCACTTCCCTCATATTTTCCACTTCTTCATGATTTATATTTTGTGTAGTCTTATTCCTACTTACTTTTGTAATTAATAACATCAAATAATGAGCTGTTTACTTCTTCTTTGAAGACAGCTTCTAGATTAATCAATTTTTATTTTAGTTTTTCCAACGTATTAATTCTGCCTTTGTCATTATTTATTTTTTCTCTCCTCTTTGTTTTTTATAACTTTTCATATTTCATAAATTACTAGTAAATGTTTATTTACATTTTTTCTTGATTAAAAGCGAAAGTATTTAAACGATACTCTATATCTGGTGACTCTTTTTGCCACAGCCGGTTTCGATGAGACCTGTAAAACTGATACCACCTGGGACAATATTATAATTTAGGAAACAAGCTTAAGTTGTGTCATGTAACAATAAAAGATGAATGATAAATAATGTTAATCATTACCACTGGCATAATTTTAATATGTGGGGTACACCCATAAGAAAATTACTGTTTCATACTGCATTTATTGGTGACATATCTAAGGCATAGATGGAGTTAATATTCTGCCCAAGATCACATGTTACGAAACAGCAAAACTACACTTTCTCCCCAGTGTGATGGTTAGTCTCATGTGTCAGCTTGGCTACACTGCAGTGCTTCCTTGTCTGGTCAAGTGCAAGACATTGCCATCAGTCATTAGGAGTTCCCCCTCCTACCCCCAGCCATGCTCACACAGTTCCAAGGCCAGAGGACAGCATACAGGGGGATCCATGTGGACATGCAAAGATGGAAATTGCTGGGGTGGGTGTTTTGTTAGAGAAAGGGGCCTTTGGGGTCTGATGTCTGGTATCACCCTGTTCTCTGTTTAAGAAAAGGAGCCTTGAGGGCTCTCAAATTTGTCACCAATCAGCGTTCAAGTGGAAAATTTGTTTCCAAAAGGCAGTATGGTGTAGCTGGATAACATTGTGATTTTATGCTTTATAAAATCAAACAGATACTTCTTGAAATTCCAGATGTGCAATTTATGAATTGTATTATTTAAACTCCTTTGATAAAAGTTTTAAAATTGAGTTCATAATGTTATTAGAGCCATTAATTTCTAGATGTACTATCTAAAAATTATATATATATATTAGTACAATTGTTGCATACAGTAAAAACTAAATAATATACATAGAAAATCTTCTATATATAGTCATATTTTACTTTTCAAGAGCCCCTCCCAATTTTTAAAATTAAGTTTAAGAAACAGCCTTTCCATGTTCTCCTAAAAGGACAAAAAATATAGGATTTTATATTTGTATTTATTATTTTATATGTGTTGTTTTATTTCATAGTAAGTGAGAGTTACCAGAGGCCAAATTTTTCTTGATAATCAGTTAAGTTATAACAGAAAAACAATGATTCTGTGATTATTTATTTCCTTTGCTCATCATTTACAAACTTGGCTCACATAGAATTCTTGACATTATCTTTTTATTGTTAATATTTAGCTTCCTTTACTGTAATGAGATACTTTTCAAATATAAGGCCAATTTAGAAACTTTCCCTAATTTACAACATAAAAAGATGAGTCATTATAACTTTGAAACCTCTTATTTCAGTTATGATTAAAGTTGATAAGTGAATGGGATTTCTGATCATTTTATTACTGTAAACTGGAGGTCTAAAAAACCCAGAATTAGTTTAGTTGTTCAGTTCATTCACTTAAAGATGAAAACCTTATAGAAAGTAAATGGAAATACATTTGAGTATGAACACATGTAATGTAATGGTCTTGATTTTTTAAGAAAATAAGAATATGAAAGAAATAATGTCAACCTCTCTGACTGAGGTCCAGAAGAAATGCATTCTGTGTATATAAAAAATTTATAAAAGTAGTTGAGTAAACAATCCTGAAGGCCAATGTGCCATCAATGCTAAGATTATCTGATGATCAATAAAAGATAAAAGCTGTCACCATGATGGACTGTGATTGCTAAAGATCTTCAAGAACCCAAGGCTATTCAGATGCAATTTTTAAAAATAGATTAGGAAAAAATACACACTCTAATAGTAATTTGGAAAAAATTACACAGAAGTGTTTTCTCTCCATCATGTTTTTTACGCAATTCATTTTATGTTTACTAAGGAACAAAATATGCTATATGGTAAAGAACTTCTATATTAAACATCATGTGCTAAAAATGTGTCTTTTTAACGATCACAATAATGTAGAGGTCAAATGGTGTACCCCAAATGTATTTACCACATATATTTTTATAAAATATTTTCAGAAAAGTATTATTCACATGAGCACAGGTATTTAATCTTTTTAATTTGCTAAAGTTTAAATTTAAAATGTCAATCACATGTATAAAATGTCATTTTTACATAAAATTGTGTATTCTAAATATGAACAAGATATGCTTTAAAAATGTCAGCCAATATCTAAAGCTAAATAAACCGACGAACAAACTAGTCTCCATAAAAAAATTAACAAACCATTGCCCTTAGGATTCAGCTATAAATTGTAAAATAGAATATATATATACACACATATATTTATATATGTAATTCTTTTGCTCTTCTAAATTTATTAAATTCTGTTAATCTAGACTTTGTTTACATACACATTCTAATATGACTCTGATTTGTTTTAATACTGATATTACTTTCTTTCACTTAAAAAGATACTGGATTTTACCACAAATAATTTCACAAATCACCTGTAAATATAATCACAGATCAGAATTCTATCACGGACATTTTTATTATTTTTAAAATGAATATAATATTTTAATCTCTGAAAATGATTCATTTATTTACCCTTATTATTTACCTTAAAGAAGAGTTTGAGTGACTTTTCTGAAACTTACATGTTAGAAGATCTCTGGATTGGACCCTAGGGGAATGCTTTACTCTGCAATTACCCTTGTTTATCATCCCTTTGATTTTATTTAACATATTATCTGACAACAAGAAAAGATCCATGACCTTAATCTTGCTTATCCTCAAATATCCATTAGGCAAATGCCTAATTTAACAAATGACTCTTCGGCTTTGCCCTAAAACCAGAAAACTCATTTTTCCTAAAACTAATCAATGAAACAAGTTTAGAGAAACAGATTTTTCTTTTCGAGGGGAATAAACATAACAAAAACAAAACAAAACAAAGCATTACTTAAGGCCAGTGTTTAAACATGAAAATCACATTGTAAAACTATGGCTTTAGATTGCATAGATATTCTGAAGGACACTGAAGCATCAGCACATTTGGAGTGCGGCCTCTATTGCCTGAGCTTATTTTTTTTTTAATTGTAAGACTAACAAACTAGCAGACAATACACTAGTATTATAACAATTGCAGTATCCTACAATGGTATCTGACATTTTGGACATTTTTCATAAATGACTGTTACATGTTATATGACAAAATATCACCATAAAATTACATGTATGATACATGTTTGGTAAAAATATCTTTACTCCTACTTTTAATTTTTAAAAAAAGCTGGAGAAATCTTGCTCTGCTTATATTCTGAATAAGGTCACAAATTGAAACAAAATTTCAATTTGTTTTCATTTCTCTAAAAAAAACAGTGACTTCAATATTTTATGTAGAGCTTTATTTTCCAGAGATTTAAATTTACACAACAACAAATCTTTGAACCTGGTGTGTTACCATAGTTTCAGTTGAGAATTAAGAACAAAGTTTTTAGAACTAGAAATTTATAAAGTAAAGGAGCATTTTCTAATAACTTACATAATCTGTATTATTTTAGTAATTATTTCTAAACCTCCTTCTTTTCCTCAAGCTCTTGCCTATGTTCATTAGGCAACATTGACTGCTCAACCAATAAAGGAGAGGGGCGTGTGTTTACTGACACACTGAAAATTCGTGAAACAAGTATTCCTTTGACAACATTAAACTAAATATTAAAAATAGCACTAAATATTACAAATAGCCAGAGACTAGGCCTGCTGGAGGAAGGAGGCCCTGGGGTACTGCGGTTCTTCTGGAGGGCAGAACTGAAAATTTACATATGATCCAAAGCAGCTCCATGTTAACTATATACTTACTTATTAAATATAATAATAATAAATATAAGATTAAAAATAATAGCTATAACAAACTATAACAACAAATAGTAATATTTCATGGATTTCTAGGATGGGACTTTATCTTAACGAAGGTCTTTCTTTGATTTTAGATTCCTCCCCACCAATTCAAAACAAAATAACTACAAGAACTGTTCACTTTCCCTTTAAAATTCATGTTGACACTGGAAAAACTCAGACTGAGCTCTTTCTTCCCAGTGACGTTTCCGTTGTCCTTCTTGGGCAAGGATCTTGCAACACGGCGCTACGTGCAGTGTTTACCAGCCTATGGGCTGCGTGGTTGTGTGACTTCTGATAATCCATTTTGAGTGTGATGAAGGGGCTCCGTAGTAGGGAAAATCACAGCGCTATGGGCAGACTAAATTTACAAGAGGATTTAAAGCAATGGCCGCCTCTCACTAGAGCCCAAGCTTTTAAATGTTCTGCTTCAATCTCTTTCTGGGAACGGTAATCACGTTCGCAGTCGAGGTTACATGAAACAACTAATAGAACACTATTCCTAGAACTAGTATCCTGATCTCTTTCAAATGGTACTCCCTTATATATTCCAAAAGTCTGGGTTTAGATGCCCCCATAATACTCTACTTACAAGTGTTTTGAAAGTTTAATGTGTTATGGTCATTTCTTTATACTTATTTTTCTCGACAGTTCATTTTAATATACTCTGTATACTTAAATCTCCAATAATTAGCCCCCCTCAGGGATATAAACAGTTGATATTTAAATGTTTGGTAAATGAATTAAAATTTACTTTACTTAGGGAAAAATCTATTAAAAGAACTTGTTAAAAATAAGTATTTGATCAATTTACTTCATAGCCTCAATATTCAATAAAAGACGAAAACAAAAATATACACAAAGAATTCTTTTTAAAAAATATGTTATTTATTTAATTTTAGGCAGAGGGAAAGAGAGGGAAAAAGAAAGGGAGAGAAACATCAAGGTGTGGTTGCCTCTCATGTGCCCCCTACTGGGCACCTGGCCCACAACCCAGGCATGTGCCCTGACTGGGAATCAAACCGTTGACCCTTTGCTTTGCAGGACAGCACTCAGTCCACAGAGCCACACCAGCCAGGGCAGAATTCTTAAGAAAACAAACAAAATAGTGCTCTGAGAAACATGTTAAGTAGTAAGATTATTTAACTTAATTATGACAAAATGGCAATATTTTGATAAACTTCAATGATTTAAATGGTATTCTTTATTTTATATTAGAAATATGGTACATATTTATATCATCATTGGATGTCCTTATCTTCATTTCACATTTGTGACTTAGCATATACAAAGACATTAATTTGTAAAATGCTACTCTATTAAGGATCATAATGATCCTGCATTGCTACTGTGTGAAGGGCAGCCAGGTGGGCACAGTCATGATGATGATTCTTATGATTAAAACAAATACAAATATTTGTCCATATCTATGGAATGTGCAACACTGAGAGTGAACCCCAATGCTAGGTTATGCCTTTGATTGATATTGATGTATAAATGTAAATTTGTTAATTGTAGGAAATGTATTACTTTGGGGGAATTGTTTAGGGTAGGGGAGGCTATGCACTTGTGAGGGCAAGGGTTCTATGGGGAAGTCTGTACTTTGAGTCTAAAATTGCTCTAAAAATTTAAGTCTGTTAAAATGATCTGGTATAAATATATTTTAATATAGTGTAAGTATAAAATAATGTTAATCATATGAAAATAATTATCTTATGTTTTACATAAAAAGCATAATATCTCTATATAAATACATGCAGTAGATTCTTTTAGATTTTAGTAGATTCATTTTTTCATATAAAGCATAGATTTACTTTCAGTATTTGTATATTACCTAAAAGCATGAGCAAAACAAGGTAGACATTTCCTCTTAAAAACTAAACCCTTTTAGTGCTTTCAGCATAGTGTTTTCCAAAGAATGTTGTCACATATGCTCCAGCAGTCATTATATATTCAACTGCAGTTGAGGTTACTCAGTCGGCACAACAACATCTCAACAGCGACCTCGTTGATGTGCATAAAAGCCAATAAATACTTATGTTGTGGTATTATCTGAGAAGAGCAATCTTGCCCAAGACACAGAGAGATCGTTGCTATCTTCCTTCGAGTGCTTTCATGAAATATTTACCAAGGAGATAGACCAGAAGTGGATTTCAGTTTCACATCTACTCGCAACTTTAGCTCTATTGAAATATGCATTAATTTTTCCAGGTGGATTTTGAGTAATAAATCAAGACTGCCAACTATTAATTATTTGTAATGAATGGGAAAAACACATACTGACATAAATAGTTCTAATTAAATAATAAGTGGTATATCTGTGAAATGCTTTTTTACATTATTTAAAATTGAGCCCTCGACCTCCACACCACAATGGACTCAGAGGCACAGAGACTGCAGACCCAGGTTAAGAAATGCAGTCCAGGTTCAGATGCAGGTTGAAAAAAGAAATACACTGGGACCTTCATTGAATCTGAAATTAATCTGGAAAAAGAACAGTATGGAAAAGATAGTCTGAACCAGGTATCTCTGAAACCTCTGATATAGAACTAAGGAAAAATATATTTGTATATTATACTTTTGAATAAACTAATCATTTCTAAAATGAAATAAAAATTACTTTTATATTATTTGGGGCATCATATTTATATAGAGAGAAAACGGAAGGAAAGAAGGAAGAAAGAAAATAAGCACGTGATCTGATTTTCTGGCTGACAATTTAAATAAAAAGACATCTTTTGCATTTCCTATGCAATTAAATTATTTGATATTTGACCTTTATTACATTTTATATTGTCTGTTGTGGTATTTGCACATGTAGCTTCCAAATTTGCAAAAACAGTTTTATTTGTTCTGGTCTTGTTGTATTTCTGCACTGATAAAGCCAATAAATTTGTTAGCTGTGGTACTATTTAAAAAGAAAAGCATATGGTTCTTTTGAAACCTTGCTGAATATCTGTGTTGTTTGTTTATCTTCTTGGAAATTAATGAAGGATTTCATTCCTCCCAAAATGATGGTCATGTAACCCAGAGCCTGTGAAAATTATCAATATCTAATCTAAATTAAAATCTAAATTAAATCTTATTTATCCCTATGATCCACCTTCTTCTTGGTGAGTGTTCTATTATTATAGTGAATTTATTGTTCTGAGGACTGTAGAGAAACATTAACCGCACTGAAAGAATTACTCAGAAGAGTCATTGTAAGAACTGGAGTGAGAACAAAACAAAGGTAAGAACACAAATTAGAAATTCTTGGAGGTGGCACAGCAAAGGAAACCATCAATACAATAAAAAGGCAGCCTACGAGATCAGAGACAATAATTGCAAATCATCTATCTGATGAGGGGTTAATATGCAAAGTAGAGATGGGGGAAAGAAGGGGAAGGGTCATCAAGGAATATGTATAAAGGAGCCATGGGCAAAGACAAAGCAGGGTAGGACTGAGCAGGGGAAGTGGGGGTGGGTGGGAGGGAGAGTGGGGGGTGGTGGTGGAGACAGCTGTACTTGAACAACAATAAAAAAAAGAACCCTAAAACTCAATAGAAAAATCAAACAAATAGTGTGATTTAAAAAATGGACACAGGAACAAAATAGATGTTTTACCATATGTGTGTGTGTGTGTGTGTGTGTGTGTGTGTGTGTATGAATGAAGCAAAATTACTTATTTTCCATCCATTCCTTTACAAATTGCTGTGAAAGAAAAACAGTTTTTGGGTTACAAAAACAAAACAAATCATAACCTAAATATATTTGTTTATCATCCCTTCAACAAAGAAGGACATTATGAAGTAACATAATTTTTAAGTAATATCTAAATTTTACATATCATAAAATGGCAGTAAAAAAGGGAGAGATGAGTTTTAGTGTGGTCAAGTTTCTCAATATTCATCCAATGTTGTAATTTGCATAACTCTACACATTAAAAACATATAGTTATATATTTATCATTTCAAGTTTGGAATATTTTCATAGAAACTACATATCTGGAGATTATATTTTGTGACTCAACTTGTTTGAGATGGAGGGCTGCATTCCCAACAGCTGCACCAGGACTGGGAAGAGCTAATAGTAAAAGGACTTCTTGGCAAACCACTTCTGCCAAATGGAGAATACACTGTGCTTGGCATCTGTAATTTAAGTAATTTGTAACAAAACACATTACTTAGCCAGCTGTAGATTCTACTATTTCATGACTAGGATTACAATCCATTAATCAATTTATAGACATAAATACACTATTGTTCAAAAATAAATAAAAAATGTAAAGGCTCTAGAATCAATAAATATAATTAAAACAATAGTCTACTACATTTATTTATTCGCCTTTCAGCTGTTGGGTGAAATTACTCAAGCATTGAGCTGAATAGCTAACACCATATTTAGTTTTGTTTATTGAAATAATGAAAGTGTGTTAATGACAAAGTACAAAACACATAATAGAAATTAATGTTCTGTGAAATAAAATTTTGTTTGAAAATCAAGACGAGCACAGTAAAAGCTTGTCTTTAAATGAACATTGCATAATGCACATTTTACAACTGTTAAATCGTTTCTGTGGAAGTGTATCTGCAAATTATACACCGTGAAAAATGACAGCGATATGCTTAATACACACTTTAGTGCATACAATTAAACTAATTTTAAATAATGTTCAAAAGTTACTTTGTACAATCACAGAAACAGTAGTTTTAATATCTGCATGTCTTCTAGTATTTCTTTCCAGTGTTTATACCCATGTGTCATTCTAGTCTCGTTAATTCTTGTTCTAAAGATTTTATTTATGTATTTTAGTTGATATTTTTTATTGTTGTTCGAGTACATTGGTCACCATTTCCCACCCACATCCCCCAGTATCATTAATTTATTACACCTAATAACTCCTTTATAAAAGTTAAATTTTGATTAAATAGAAAATAAATTCTGAGTACCTCAGATAGTGTATAAAATCATAGGCATTATATAGTACCTTCACACATAGAGAAATTTAGGGGGGCATGTAATATCATTAAATTTTATGTATGATGTTATTGATAAAGAATATCAGATACTCCTAATTTTAACACCTTTGAAATATTACCTAAGGTATCAATGACTTTTCAAAATACTATGTCCTATATGCATATGCTACCACTTAAAATTATGTTAACTTACCAAGAGAAAAAGCTTAAATGAATAGAGTACATAATTGTATAAGAATTAAGGATTAAATAGTATTATTTAATAATTTCAGATGAAGAACTTTGTGATTTTAAACACCAAAACATGCTTTTTTTACTTACACCATTTTTTCTTATTTTCTGAAGAGCTGACAAACACCAATGTTGTAAAGTATCCGTTGGAAACAGATTGTAGAACACACCCATGCTCCCTGTGCTACTATAAAATGTTCACATAGATTAAACTAAAATAAAGGTTCCACGCTACTAACATGAATTTCAATGTAGAACTCTAATGAAGTTTGAAAACTAAAACCCATACCAAATTAATTCAATAGGGAATAATCTTCTGAAACAGAAAGCACCAGGCTTTTTCATGAGAAAAAAAGAAAGTAGTAAAACTAACAAACAAAGAAAGCAGAAAAACAAAACTGGTATTTAAATGAAAAATTTTAAAGGAAAATTTTTGAGTGAAAAGTAAATATAACTTTCATTTTGCAAAATTTATTGATATTGACAAAATAATCCACCATGATATGGTATAATTATTAGCTATTATTTTATTGTTTAAATGCTTTCTACCACTTTAAACTTATTTTTATCTTTTAGTAATATATTTAACAATAATTTTATAAGTATATTATAAATAAAATATCCTTAGCAATACAATACTATGATTTTAATGTACTTGATAAATTGAATATTATGAAAACATTAATATCACATGAGTGTTTCAGAATATAAAGACAAATTAAAATTAGAGATGAAATATTTTGTATGCATTAGTCAGTCAACCTTGTACCATTTCTTTCCCATTATTTTGTATTGTCATGTAAAAGCCCTATGTTAAATCAATTTTGCTATATTCTAAAATGATTGATTAGTGAGAGATCTTTGCATTCTACCCCACCTTGCAGGAGATGAGTCTAGGAGTCAGGTATGGGCAGACGAACACCAGGATGCCCTCGTTGGATCTTTCCCACTGACAGGAATTTGTCCTCTCCTTTCTCCAAAGCACTGACAATGGGGTGGGGGGTGGTGAATTGCCCTGGGAAGACTCAGGAGTAGAATCCGCGGACACCTGGCCTTATGCTGCAGCGTGAAACAGTGAAGATGCAAATGGCACACCTTCTCATTTGCTTTCTGAGACCTCTGTCAGTGCACATGCGTGGTATTCCCGCATTGGCAACTATCGCAGGTTTTATTTGCTCCTATTTCCAGTATTGGGCGCCTCTTCTATGGTACAGGTTTTAGACTTTCCAGAAGCTTCTGAATACTCTGAACCAAAGGCAGCGGCCCCAGCAGCTGCCTTTCTCCAGCTTTTTCATAATCTTGTTATAAGACCTTCCGTCCTGATTGCAGTGACTTGCTTATCCCCAAGTAGGCTTTTAGGGCGGAGGCAACATCTCCTCTGAGTCTGCAGGTTCCAGACCTGGATAGAAATCACTCTAAGAACACAATAAATATGCACTCATTAAACTGATGGATGAATCAATGTTTTCATTTTGACCTTCCAGAATAAGGTAAGTAGATCATACAGCTCTGTAGAAAAGCTCATTGGCCAAAGGAAACATAGAATCTAAAAATCTAATGGAATGAAGCATTTCATGCAGGCTATAACCAGTAAAAACTTTGGGAGCACGGTTGTATATTATTTGTTAGCGTAGTATCATATCTAAAAGCTACACTATTGTGTTGGTATTTTTAACATAATCTCAAGCTGGTTAGCTTAATTAAATCATAAACTCTTAACATTTCACATTTGATCATGACAAAAATATATCTACATGAAGAACTTTTATATCAGTTAACTAAAATTCTATGGCTCATCGCCACACAGAGAAAACACATTGGTTGTGGAAAGCTACTCTTTTTTTTTTTTTAGAGAGAGTATTCTTTCAAAATGAAGTAGACCAAAACATTATGAGATATAGCTTTCAATAAGGTTGACCAAGCTTGTATAAATTTTATTTGTATGGTACTCATAACTGTGAATTTCAATTTTTGAAAACACAAGAGTCCCCACTTATCCATAGTTTTGCTATTTGTGGTTTCAGTTGCATGCAGTGAATAGTGATCCAAAAGTAATCAATGGAAAACTTCAGAAATAAACAATGCATAAGTTTTAAATTGTGAGCCATTTGGAGTAGCATGATAACACCTCCTACAGTTCTGCTCCAACCCACTTGGATGTAAATCACCCCTTTGGTCATCATGTACAAGCTGTGGACTCTCCCTGCTGTCTGGCCACTTAGGCCTTGTGATCAGCTGTTGCAGTGTCTCAATGCTTGTGTCCAGCTAACCTTTATTTTACTTAATAATGGCCTAAAGCCATTCACATAACTTTTGTTTCAATATATTGTTAAAATTATTCGTTTTCTTATTAGTTATTGTTAATCTGTTACTGTACCTGATTTATAAGTCAAACTTCTGTACTATTTGTGGTTTCAGGCACCCACTAAAGGTCTTAGAAGGCATCCCTTGGGAGTCAGGGAGGACAGTTGGGACAATATAAGTTAATGTATTACACGTGGACAATACATTATTAATACATAATAAAAATGTATATTGAACATATAATTTTTAAGGGCAAACATTATTTAAACATGACTTAAAAGAAAAATTAAATAATGCAATTATGCATGGACACAATTTTTATATTTGTTAGACATTTTGAGCTTAAAAATGAAGTTTGAATATTATACTTTACTTGTTTGTATTCTGACTTTTCTGACACATATCCTGAAACTGCCTTTTGATGTATACTGATCATTACAGTATTTTTCCCAGGAAAGATATATGTCAAGTAACCACTACCTATATTCAGAGTTTAACCTGCATTCTTAATGCTATCTAAGTGTGTGTTTTGCATGGGCTTCTCTCATACTCTAAATAAATACCACATTTTACTGTTTTATTTTGAGGCTGATCATTCAATATTTTTTCTTCTAATATATATGTGATTTATATGAAAATATAGAATGAAATGTAAGTTCACCACAAATAGTTTCAATAAATGTTGCCATAGATTTTAATGATTATAAGTTGGCCGAATTTTCTTTTTTATAATTAATGTAGAATGTGAAGATTTATATTTGTTTTAAATGTTTTGATACATCATGAATATGACTATAATCTTCTTCCAATAATTTGAAAATAAAAGAAATAAGATTACTTCCTGGGGATTAAAACCTGAAAATTTGAAAAAGATGTTATTTTATATTTATATGAGTAAAACATGTGAGAAGATGTCACTGAAAATTTTTAAAAGACCCCAAATTTGAAATAATATTTTATATCATCCCTTTTAGAAATTCTGATGCATAAGTAGAGAGTCTATCATTTTTTATTATATTTGTGTAAGATTATACATAACATAAAGATGTTAGAAAATAAGTAAAGGAACGAATATCAAAAAATGTTTTGATTATCCATTTTCTCTCTTCTATCACTTTAACCTCTCCTTTTCAACTTTTATGCATGTTTATTTTCCATACATTAAATAAAAGAAAACAAAAGCAAACAATTCAACCTCTCAATCCTATGTCTCCTGATCTTTGTTCCTGTTAGACTTTGTAGAAGAAATATTCACAATCAATTCAATTAAATATCAAGCACCCACTTTGCTTCAATAGTTGTTGTGGTTATTGACACTTCCTTAAGAACACAAAAATAATAAACAGGAATAATTACACAGTGTATTAGATTATAGACATTGCCATAGATATTAAGGAATGGGGTATTTGGTCAAGGCAAGTACTGATTTGCAAAAAAGAATAGCAGCTTATCCTGATACAAAAAATGGTGAACTACTACAGAATTAGCATTCCTGGATGGCTATCCCTCTTTTCTATAGTCTTTGTGAAAAAGCACAAACTAGCCCTGACTGGTGTGGCTCGGTGGATTGAGCACGGGTTGCAGACCAAAGGGTCACTACTTTGATTCCCAGTGAGGGCACATGCCTGGGTTGCAGGCCAGGATGCCAGTGGGGGCCACGTGAGAGGCAACAACACATTGATGTTTCTCTCCCTTTCTTTCTCCCTCCCTTCCCCTCTCTCTAAAACTAAATAAATAAAATCTTAAAATAAACAAATATGAGAAAATAAAAGAAATACATTTGAGAGAGAGAGAGGGGGAGAGAGAGAGAGAGAGAGCACAAACTATGTTACTGGGCTACAGGAAACAAGGAAAGAACCAATAACTGCTTTAGTTAAACAAATATACATCCGTGATAATTTATATTGCCCCTTTCACTGTCAGATGCCTGGATGAGACTGGCCAATGACTCATCCTAGTATACAGAATTTTCTTACCTTTAGTAAGTTAATTAATTCCACTTTGGTATAACATTCTTGTCTCCTGTGAAAGTGACAAAATAATAAACCATTTATTATTTATTTTTTAAAGGTTTTATTTACTCATTTTTAGAGGGGAAGAGAGGGAGAGAAACATCAAAGTGTGTTTGCCTCTCATGCACCCCCTACAGGGGACCTGGCCCACAAGTCAGGCGCGTGCCCTGCCTCGGAATCGAACCAGCAACCACTGGCCTTGCAGGCCACCACCCAAGCCTCTGAGCCACCACACTAGCCAGGGCAGTAATAAACCCTTTATATTCCACTGAATTGTAAACGTACACTGCTTTCTGCTAAGTGCTACATTGAAATATTAATAACTGCCCATTCCTGTTTTTCTAATCTAACCAAGCACTGGAATCACAATGAAGAAATGCAGATGCCCGAACACCCCCACAAGGCTGATGGGTCAGAATCTCAAGTTAAAGAGTTCTGTCTGCACCTGAGCCTCAAGTGTAACCAGAGTTGATAGCGACTGTCTTAAACAACCAAGACTGTTAGCATGTATTGAAAACTAAGCTTAGAACAAAGATGATAGTGATGAAGTGTTTGTTGTTATGGGCGCAGTCTGACACCCATCAGCAGGGTCTGTGTCTGACTTTCCTTTACAGCAGCCCTTCTGTTACTGCACATTGAAAGAGAATATCAAATAAAGCGTGCATGCATATTTGAATATTTAGCATGCTATTTTGCTCGTAAAAGTTTCCTTATACTACACATACTGAGACTTTATAAAAATCAGAATGATATTCTAAAAGCAAGTACTATTTTGTCTTTGAAGCAATAAAGTAACAGTAAAACTTTGATCTTGGATTCCTGGTACAAAAAAAATATGATACCTGGAGTACCTAGAGCCTCTATGGTTGATTTTTTAAGATGCCATCATGTTGATACATTTAAACACACTTAACAGAAGAGAATGTTGTTTCTATTCAGAGTAAGTTGTAAGCACATAAAAATGGCAATGCAATAGTAAGCATGTAATGATGGCATAAAAAAACAAGGCAAATATAGCTTTGTAACAGTAGCATGCAAAAATTTTAAAAATACTCTTTAATGTAAGTAAAATATATTTTCATGGATAGGATAAAAGATTATTGACTATAAGCATTTAAGTTATTTGGTGAAACAAAGATAGACCAAGTAGCTACCCATAGAAACCAAAGGGAGGCATAAACTCAGAAAGCTACATTGTAAAATAATTATGTACACATAGTAATGATAATGTATTTGCCTTCTTCTGGACTGAATTTATATATATTCTAATGTAGGGCTTGATTAACAATGTCATCTTTTACAGGAACTAGATCACATCAGTTTACAATTTTTATTCCTGTGAATTCTCTAGCTACCAAGAGGTCTTTCAAATAGATTCCACAAACTAGTCTGTTGCTTTAATTTTCCAACACTGGCTAGTTAATGTTATGTATTTTTTAAATCCTTTATATTTGTCTTCTAAGTATTGATTGATTGATAAGCTCAATGAGCTTTAGTAAGTACATAAACACCCTAAGTAACCCTCCTCTGCATTTTGGATTTGATAAAATACAAGAGAATAATTTCAGACCAAATTAACACATATCAAATGGAAATTTGATAGGGTGGAGAAGAATGACTCTTGGAAAGTATTCCTTGTCAATTTGCTGAAACCAGGAAATCATTCAAATGGAGAAGCCAGTGAAATAATACCAGCACCCGAAAAGTAATCAAAGCTCCAGAAAACTGTCAAACTGGGGAAAGAAAAATGAAGTTGTGTTATTTTTAATTAAACAATATGTATTATTTAAACATGTTAACATTTAAATTCACTGAACTTGAATGTATGAATAAAAAACAATTGCTATATTGTGTCTTAATTACTTTATATGTAGTAGTAAATTAAAGTAGCTTTCTATGAAGATATATAGAATAGACATATTAATTTTAACATAGTTTGTTCTTCTTACCTATAAGAATTGTAGGTAAATGGGAAATATGTATTTTAAATATATACTATTTTTCCTGTTTTTCCTTTTATTTTGCAATCAAGAATTGCAGTGTAGCCCTCCCCACCCCCCGCCCAATTCCACCCCTCACACACAACGTAATGCTCTAAATCCCAGGTTGCAGAGTTCATGTTTCTCATTTACAGGTGTGAGTATAACTGCTGTAAACCGTTTAGCCATCTCTAGAACCAAAACACAGCCGCCTGAATTCTACCTGCGGTGGTAAGTAGCTGTCTGTCTGAATCAGCTCTCATAACTGACTGGGCTGACCTGAACTTGGCATTGATTTGGCCAGCATTAGATGAAGAAGACTTCTATTCTCTGCTGTCTCACCCATTACTGTGAGATTCTCAAACATTTCCTACTAGATCAGGGGCAAATAATTTCATTCTTTGAAGAATCATTTAAATTGACAGGAAGAATTTTAGAACAAAATATGGCAACAAATGGATCCTCAGTCTGCTGCTGCATTTTAAAAAGACCAAGAATTTGCCTAGATTACCATCATTTGCTTACAGCAGAGTAATTAGTGTATTTGCAATATTGAAAATGTGTGTTTTATAAAAGATACTTAAGAAAGAAGTATCTTAAATTATTGGAAATAATACCCATTAAAATTATTTTAGCTCCTTATTGTGTTATAAAGTATTACTAGTTACAATTATTATTATTTTAATTCACTTGTTATAAGCTGCTATGATTCTTCTGTCTAGTTTGTGGATAAGTGTTAAAGGGACTAGATCATTGGAGATTCATAATGTGTACATAAAAGTAAAATCAACATGGTGGCAGAAGAAATTTTTGTTTGTACTCAGTATTTAACACAGGCTAATTTCTGGCCAGATTTTCTAGCCCTTATTAACATTTTATGATGATGACTAACAAACTAATATAAAGGTATCACATTTTTAAAAAGTTAAATTTTGATTTGAATGAATATCAATAGGTTCTCTCAATTTTGTTTACTTATTTTTTTTTCCCATGCCACATTCTTAACGGCACCTCAAGAATAGAAACTCTGCCTGTTTTCTTGCTCCTTTTCTCTTTTACCCCTGACTCTAGACTCAGCACCGGGTGTATTTTAGGTACAAAATAAATTATTTAGGTGCTAAATAAATGATGATATATAAAATGAACCTTTTAAAAAAATTTAGTTATCCTACCAAGAAAAGTAGCTACAACTTTCCTTGAAAAATAGTTTATAAAAGGATCATTTTAAAAGAACTTCTGTTTAAAATAGAAAGGGGAGAATGTGAGAGTCGCCACTTTGTCCTGTGAAGAGGAGAATGCTAGCACAACTCTAACCTGCTAAATCTTGATAGCTTCCATTCAGCCTTTCAGATTCTCAGTCTGGGTATTTATCACACTTTCTTACATCCCACCAGGTCATCGTTTTGAAGAATAAAAGGGCACCAGCCCTAAAATCTAGTATTTCTCCTCCAGTTCCAGCTAATTTTATAGGTGACTTTGCCTTCTTTGTTCCTCCATAGATTAGGTGACTCAGACTAAATCATTGTCACAGTCCTTTACAATTCCAAGCATTTCCCAGGTTTGATGTTTTCTGTTTACTTGGCAAACCAAGGATGTGGGTATGCAAAGAGGAGCGCTAAAATGCTTGTTACTCGTTGTCAGAAAGTCAGGAGCAGCATAAGGCTGCCTCATAATGCTAATCTTTCTCCTCCTCCCATCTCATCACCTTGGCATTTTACCCTCTCACATCACCGCGAGGGTGAGTACCACACAGTAAGGTACTTAGAGATGAGAGCGGGGAGAGGGAGAGCATTTAGATCACCATTATTTTCTGTGTACTGTTACAATTGTTCTGTTACATTAGCAGTTATTGTTGTTAATCTCTTCTTGTGCTTAATTTGTAAACAAAACTTTATGGGAGGTATGCACACACAGAAAAACAGAGCACAGGTAAGGCTCAGTGCTGTCTGCAGTTTCAGGCCTCCAGTGGGGGTCTGGAGCCATGTCCCCCATGATAAGGGGTACTACTGTACAGTTATGGAGGAAGTAAAATGATACAGGGAAAGAAAATAATCTTTGCAATTAACCAAATACAATATTGCATTCCCCATTTGTTTTTTACTTGCCACAAGATCTCAAATAAGTTTATTAAGACTTTAACTATTTAGATGCTCCATACGTAAAAATGGAAACAATGAGACATAAATTTTGTTGACTCTAACTATAATAAAGCAGTGTTAGTTTTCTTACATTACACTTGCCTGCTAATTAGTGTAATTATGTTGTTGTGCATGATAATAGATCACAGTGGCTATTGTAATGTTACATAAGACCATGTTTCCAGCTGTACTGCTCCCTGATGGTGGTTTCTAAGGGTGCCCAGTTTTACCTGAAATTCATCCATATAGTTCTTGACCTCTCGAGGGCCAGGTGATCAGCCTTTGTCCTCACTAAGCTGGGCCCAGTAGTCCTTTGGAGCTCAGTAGCTACAGCCATGCACAGACCGTTCACAAATAGTCCTTTGGAGCTCAGTAGCTACAGCCATGCACAGACCGTTCACAAAATATGTCCACGTTTTCCAGAGAAACAGCCTTAGAAGCATATCTTTGCTATACCAGATTTTGTCATATTTAACATCTCCACAGTTCATTTTTGCTTATTCTGAGGCAAAATATAGTGCTGATACTCCTTGATATCAGTATAAAAATTCAAACTCAGATTTTTTCTCTTTTGTCTGTCATATGGCATAAAATATGACCTGCAGACAATTTCCCAACTCAAGTATGCAGAGAACTTGAAAATGTCCCCAGAGGTCATTCAGAGCTAATCCCTAAATAGGAACTGTAGCCATGTGGAAGAGCAAAGCCCCCCAGGCCAGATCCAGGCATCCCAAGGGTCTTTCATACAAATATTTGGACTAACCTCTAATAATCGCATGTATTTTTAATGTTATTGTACCAATTATACTAATATATCTGCACTCACCATCTGTTATATCGCTTGGGGAAGTGACAATAAACATTTGGGAATTCTTTTTTACATGCAATAATGTTTTATAGCTCATAAAGTGGAAATGAAATAGAGCCTTTATTTTTAATTACATGTGTGAAATGTATATTACGTCTGGGAGAGTTATCTCTTGTTAAGGAGTAGTAAATTGTGGAGGCAAGGAATATACACAGGTATGCATGTCCCAAGTACACCACCTTCCAATAAATTATTTCATTTTCACTGACTTTGCTGAAAAAAATTAAAATTAAAGAAAAATATGTAGCATCAATTTAGGCAGAAGAAAGACAGGAATTCCGTTTTCCTGAGCAGATGTCAAAAGCATTTAAACAGCTGTCAGAACTGTTCAACTGTCATCAGAAGTGACCTTAAACCAAGTTTAGTTTTTAAATGTTATAAAAAAAAGAAGTGCAGAAACAACACAAGGCCATAATGCAGCTGTCTGAAATATTAAATAAAAGAGTGAACATCTGTGCGGTTGCTCTTCAAACTTTAATGGTTTGGAGAGAAATTCTGTTGTCTCAGATCTTCGAGAACATCTGAGGCCCGTACGGCTTCAGCACCTGTGAGAGATCTCTCTGGCAAGGCACATGCCCACTTCAAAGCCTTTCACTCCTGCCCTTTGCCAACATATGGCAACAAACAACAGAACACGTTATTAATAACATTTCTGATATTTAGGATCCTCTTGCCGTGTGTATTTTAGAGTGGGGATAAAATCCTTTGAGCTTTCATTCACAGAAAATATACATTTTCTTTTTTATGTAAAACACTGAAACAGCAATTTGGTTGTGACAATGGAGATCTAATTTTTACTATGTCTGAACACTAGATATGTAGAATTATTTATTTTTTGAATTGACTATACATACAGTGCAATAGTTTTTAAATGTAATCCTCTTGAATACGGTTATTTCATTCAGCATTTACAAGAAAATCATTTTTTAGAATTGAAAATAAATCTTACACAAGAAAATATCAGGTTTATGTGAAAGTATTATTTGAATAAAAACTACCTTGTTGCTATAAATAAAATGCTTTTAGACATACATTTGCCTAATATAAACTTGTATCTCCTGCTACAATTATGAGTGTGAGTGAGCATGTGTACGTATGTGGCCATGTGTGTTCAGTGGTCTCCTACTTTCTAGTGGAGTACATATATTGTATATATATTCCATATACAGCACTCCCGATTTAATATACAAAATCTGCAATGGTCCCTAGTTGAAAAGATGTAATAGAGATCCACCTGTATTTGTCAACTTGGACAGATTTCTGTTTCCAGGGGCTGCTTCTTCTAATCTGAAAGTATCTTCACTTTCCCCATTGATCTTCGGCATCTTGATGAGAAATTGTTTAGGGCTTAAAATTAACTGATATCAGACTGCCAAATTCAGTTTCCTCATGCCCCTGGAGATGTCATCCAGTGGTTCTTTACTCTGGTTTTACATTAAAAATACCAATAAATATTTTTAAAAGTCCAGGTGCCCAGTCTATATTCCAGATCAATTAAATCAGAAATTCACACATAGATTTTAAAGCTTCAATCATAATTATAACATACATCAAAATATGGGGACCATGTCTATAAAAGGTAAGCAGTCATGTTATCAAGCATAACCAAATAACGATGTTTTATATTAACTTATGTATATTTTATAACCTATAAAAAGCATGATTTCAATGCATAAAGATATGATTAGTTTTATTTTCTTGAGATTATTTTCTCAATTGATATTTAATTTTATAATTATATTGTATAATTATATTAAGGTTTTGAATAGTATTTCCATCTATCAGCTAGTAAAATATCCTTATAAAATATTTATTGCAGAATGATATTAATGAGTTTTAAAATTAAATCTAAGAATTAGTGAAAAGAACATAATTTGAAAAATAATTTTGTCTACTTTCATTCCCAAAAGCAGTTTAAATTCAGATATGTATGGTATATAAACAGGTATGTTTGTAATGGCAACATGTAACATTTAAATACATTATTATATATTCCTTTAACACTATTACTAAATAATTTATACACTAAGATTTTATTTAGATATGTATATAATATATATAGAAATATTTAAAAGTGTATAATTACATAAAAGTTTAATAATTAGTGTGATGAGAGGTTAGATTTTGGGTAATAATTTTCCTCATTTTATAATTTTAGCATGATCATGTATATATTTAATTTTAAGATGATATTTTAAAAAACTTTTACATTTCACAAAATTTCAAATACTGAACATTTTAAAATTTCAAAATTAAATACCACTTATAACACTGTTAAACCTTCACTATCAGTTCATTCTGTCTGTTTTAACCTAATTTTCCCCAGAACTTGCACACTATCCAAAGGCAAATTGGTTTAAAAATGGTAATAAATAATAGATTATTTTTCTTGCATCTTACATTTCTTCGATTACTCCATTTGACTAAACCTCTGAATCCAGAATATATTTGTTGTTATTTGTTATATTCTCCACATTTTGTTTCATAGCCTTGGGTAAATTGCCTAAAAATACTGAGACAATTAAATAGCTTAAAGAACCTAACAATCTTTAAATAATGCTCTACAGTATTTTTAGCATAGAACCTTATTTCAGCCAGTTGGAAAAGCTTGCGGTTCTGAATTTCTGTCTTGCTATCTGAGCTGCTGCATCTCACACCAGATTATTTTAATTCTCTGGGTTGTTTTCTCTTCCAAGAAGATATATGCCATAAAATTCCTTGATTACTTCTCTGTCTATACTTTAAACAATTTTTTAAAAAGTCAATAGTCAAAGCTTTATATTTTTTCATAGCTTCACAAGAGAAAATTATATCCTCTTAATGAAGTTACAAATATTTAGAAATAATAAAGTAAAAAGTAATTCTTGGTATACTTCCTATTAATAGAGGAGTTTACTAAAAAGTATACCTCCCAATTGCTGAAGAATGTTATATTTTATTTTTACTTTTTTTATTGTTATTCAAGTACAGTTGTCTCCATTTCTCCCCCTTCCCTTCCCCCACCCCAGCCATCCCCACTTCCCACACTTGATCTTGCCCGTCTTTGGTTTTGTCCACGTGTCCTTCACAGAGCGTTTTATCAATGCCAATGATTCTGCTTACACATACAAAGGCGGTCAGTACCACCACCCTGCCTTCCCAGAGACAAACCGCTAACCAGCCAAGGCAAACAAAACAAAACACACACACATAAATATTGTAACTTATTTCTATTTAAAAAAAAAAACCTTGCTGATTTATAAATTATTAAATGCAATAAATAGGGCAGCTTGAGTTATATATTTGCCTTTAAAATGCATAGTGATTCTTTGCTAAATATTAAGGAATGTTAGGTAATATTTTTAATAGCTATATTTTCAATTTCTGTTTCTACTTTTCTGTGTGAGTGACTGAGTCACCAATTATTAAATAATACATTTGCCTTCTTACATGGTTTTAATCCCTTACAAATTGATCAAGTTTTATAACTTCAAAAAGTTAGTGACAATTGATAAGCTATTTTAAAAGTAGGTTTCATTTTTGTCTTTATCATTAAAATTTGTGTGTTAAAAAAGAGACAAAAGCTGCAATGTCTTAAAGAGATACAGTCAAATTACAGATACAAATTATCTCAAAAAATTATAAACTTTGTTTTTAATTTTTAACTTCCCCAAACTCAAAGTATTTGGGTTAATATTTTCACTTATTTTTGAAAAAGGAGACAATCCTTCAACTAGTAGTCTTACGAGCTGCTTAATTTCACATAATATTTACAAATAATGTTTTATGATTGCTTAGTTGAATTGCTTTACCTTTAAAGTTATAATATTTAAATTGACTCAGTCATACAAGGAGAAATAAAACATAGAAAATTAATTTCATTTACTGACAAACCATGATTCCAGTGCTTAGAAGCCTCCTACATATTTGCTCCATAATTGCTTTGAAACTACATTGTTTTATGCCATTCAGACTCTCTAAAAGTAGCTATTCTTCAGTAAAAGTTAATGACCAAGGTGAGTACTGCCACAGAATGGGGTGCCAAAACTTCTACTCTATTAATAATATATTTTAGTTTATGTTCTATTTAGTTATAGTAGTATTAATACAGAAAGAAAAGTCACTATACTTAGAGTAACAGAAATAACTTCTTTGTTCCTGTGCAATAAAATTTGAAGTTACATATTGGTTGGTTTTATTCTCTTAACGGAATGTGGATTAGGAACATATCTACTTACTAAAGACTTGTGTGATTAATTCAAAATATCCAAACACTAATGCAAAACATACATGTATACATGTACATGTGTGTGTAAATCTCTCTCTATATATCTATAGCCAGACTTCATGCATAAATAAATGTATATAAATCTATCTTCTATTCCCTTTACAGACATACATTGATGTATATGTATTTATATGCATCCCCCCCACACACAGGCATACATATTGCATTTGTATTTGATTGCATTTTTCATATTTTGTCTTGCAGAGTTTGGTGCTTTCTAGCAAACACTTTTGTGAAAACAAGGGTATGTGATTATAGGCATAAACATAAAGCCATACATGCAGGGAAAAAGCCCTCCTTGTTTGGTTAGAAGCAAAACAAACATATAATAAAGTGAATTCTAAAATGAAAATTCTAAGATCTTCTCTAATTTTTGTTATGGTACCTATTTTTGACCTTTATGCATATATAACTAGTTTTTCTTTTATTTATTTTTTTCTAGTTAAGTGACTACTTGCCAAAATATGTAGGTGGTTAAAATTGTGATAGCTCATTAGCAGATGATTTACTGTCTGCACGTCAGAGCCTGGTAGGATCTGCTCACCTGTGATTAAATACCATTGGAATACATTTCCACAAGGACACCTTGGAGGAAATGGCTTAATATAAATTGAATATGTACACTATTTAAGGAGAATTATGAATTGAGATCATAGAGTGGCAGTACAGAAATATTTAATAGGCTATTTGCAAATACTATTTCATTGAAACCAGTGGTATTTGGCTCTATTTTGTCAGTTTTACTTGGCACTTCATAAAATCTTGGCACAGCTGAAGGTTTGAGTGGAAAAACAATTTAGAAAACTGTCACATCAAATTGAAGAAAATTATCTAAACATAATCTAGTTAGTGCAAAAAGATGCAGCAATTTAAAAAATGTGGGAGCATAGCTCTCATTTATGAACAAAATGGTTTGACCTCAGTGGGCTTGGACCACAAGCCAAGCCCGGCCCGGATGACATCAGTGCTTGACATAAAAGCTGAATCTGATACCAATATTTAGGAGAATGAACATGGGGAGCTAGGGGACTAAGATGCACAGAAACAAAAGTATACTAAGCATACACACATTAGGCGCAATGTGAGATGGTCAATTGATGATAATAAAGGACACGTGTCTCATTCAAATACCATGAAACTATCAACTGCCATATGGCTTATAATAATTATTATTGTTTCTCAAATATTTATTATTAACCTCTTAATAATTTAACTTCTCACATGATTCAAGATTAGATTAAGATGACTGCTATGTATTAAAAAAGGTTACAATGTCTGTCTCTTTCTTTCTCTGCCACGTGAGGACATACTAGAAGGTGGCCATCTGCAAGCCCAGAACTAAACCTGCCAGCATCTCGGTCTTGGTCTTCCGAGGCCCCAGAATTATTGTAACATTTACACTGCTTGGAGCTTCCCATGACAGCAGTCCTACCAGAAACACCTGTGGTGGCCTTTTGGCTGCCACCTGAGGGACCAACCTCCCTGTAGCACCCTCTGCAAAAGGCCCATCCCTGTCCCAGCTCGTCAGGAGCCTCCCCAGAAACCCCTGAGGAATTGGGGAGACCTGAATGAAACAGCAACAGAAAACAAATTACAGCGAGATGTCTCTCGGCTAACCAAGGGAAATTGGGAACAACTGTATGCTTTTGCTATTACTCCTGGAAACGGAGGTCGACTTGCCTTATTTTACATTTGAAGATTGTATGAAAACAGACTTCAACACTTGCACAGAATCAATAATCTACTGGAAATATATACAAGGTAAATGGGGACATTTTTGTGAGGTAAATGGGGACTTTTTTTAAAGTTGACTGGAAAATATTTGCAGTTTGAATGTTCTATGAAAAAAAATTGCAATGTCTGAATTTGTAATTTTATTGAAAATAAATTCCTTTTGGTTTGTTTTTCTTCTTTGGTCTTATTAGTTAGTTATAAATCTCACTAAATAAATTAGACAGATCTTTGATATTTTGACTTCTGTCCAGTCCAAACATAATGAGGCATAAGTGCCATTACAGTGCAATAAAAAACAAAAACTAAACAATGTAAGTTGAAGATTTCTTTGCTTTTTAAAAGGAAGTCCATTATTACTATAATTAAACATAAGCTTTTAAAAAGAAAGCTGAAATTAACATCTTTTACAAGGTAAAAATGTTAATTTCTATAGTATAGCCTTGATATTTTGAGAAATAAATTATAATCCTTAAGCATCAGTGAAAAGAAAAATGAAATTGATGTTTTTAGTTTAATACTCTAATATAAAACACAACAAAAATCTTATTACAAAAAGCATTTTTTTATCTTTTGTCTAATTAATTCAGTAAACATTTGGCTATTGTCAGAAGCCAGACAGCTTTCTATAAATTTTATAATCTTGTGGCAGAATAATGAGGATTCGTGGATAATAATAACAAAGTAACCTAATTTGACACCACTGTTATTCTGCATGAAACTTCAGCAATCCCATAATTCTCTGTTAACTACTAATACATAATCTTTTGGTCACTTTAAATGGCAAAACGTGATTGCTAATCTGTACTTGGAATGTCCAGTTTTACAATTATCCAAATCTTCCCATTTTATTCAGAGTTACAGGTACCCCTCTCCCTGTCTGCCACCGGGTCAACAGAAGTGCCTGCAACACGTGGGGAGACTGTCTGTGCTCCTTGTTTCTCGGCTTGCTTCCCTCCGTTCAGTTTGCATTCCCGTTTGTGGTAGGACTTTGAGCCATGTCCAACTCCAATCTGTGCATGGAGTCAAAGCACAGTAGCACCTTTATTCAAAGGTATGTTCTTAATATCTTTTTTCAGCAGGTACACCCCCAATTGTTTTAAACACTTGATGTGAGAAACTGATGTGTGTAAAACTGATGTGTGACCATTTACTTTTTGCAGACAGGAGGAAGGAAGCTAACCCAAGTAATGTCCTTGAGTAGGAGATGGAGAAGGAGATTTATTAGACATAGAAAATCTGGGGAGGAGTGGGCCTTACTGGAAGTACTGTACACAATTCTTGCCTTTAAGAAGCAGGGAAGCAGAATAGACAGATTCAGATTCTGAAGGACAGATGATTGTGGTCGTGAGACCTTGTAGAAGTTCTCTCTGGTTCCTTCTGTTTTCTCCTTGAAATGGAGAAAAAGGGACTCAGTTAAAAGTGAGGAAGAAAGACGATTTGTTGAAAAATTATGTATTAATTACACATAAAAAAGAAGAAAATGCTTTAGCCAGAGAAATACAATAGGATTTCTGGTCAGCATTAAGAATCTCCCTGCATTTTATAATCATAAAATGAGACCAATTAATGTGGTGTGAACATTGCGAGCAGACCCCTGCTATACGGTGTTTCAGCTCTGTGAACCAGGGAGCACTGGTAAGTAGTGACTTAATGCTTTCTCACTGCCCTTTATCTTTGTTATGATTAGTGCATCTGAAAAACAACAACAAAAAAAGTTGATTTCATACCACCGCTGACCAAAGGAATTGATAATTAGCCAAATCTAGTTGATGGGCTAGTATCTTTCATGGTCTGCAAATGTATTTTGTATGCATTTCATAAATCAGACCAGACTGGTAATAAAATGTCATGAAACCTGACTATTTGAAAGAGGGTCCATGCATGATGGGCAGCTGTTGAATTCTTCCCCTACTTTAAAATAGCAAAACTACAGGATTTCCATCGGGGATTTCGAAATTATCAAATTATCTTGAAAACAGCAACTGTTAGGCAGTGCTCCATGGTGTACTAGAGGCAATGTGGTTCAGTCCCACTCAGGGCCCCTAAATCACACACACACACACACACACAATGTAATAGTGTTACTATGAGGGAAGATCTAACATTTCCTGTGTAGAAATAAAAGTTAAAGATCTTTAACTTTAGGCTTCTTAGGTGACTCTCTGTTTGAACCTTGCCTTGGAATTGCAGATGGTTTTGGAAGGCAGGCGAACTGATTTGAAGTCCACAGTGAGAGCACTCATATAATCCTGAGTCACATGTGAGGAGCACATGTTCGTTTTGGTTGGATGGAATAAGGAATAAATGTAGATATTTTATTGAGAGTATTACACTCCTGGTTGGAGAGTTTTCACATTATGTATTTAAAGTAAAAGTCATCACGTGATATTAGAAGAAACATAACATGATTTAATCTGTGTTATATGGAAAATCTGTTGAACATGGGTGTTAGATTCACTGGAAGAGCTTGAGGGCCGGGAAACAAGGAAATGATGTTACATTACCCTGGGCATAATCGTTATATTTTAACAGAAATGGTCAGGATCAAGAAGTAGGGACAAGCAGAATAATACTGGAAGGCAGACTATGGATAAGCAGAAGGAGCCAGAGGAATCGAATCATTTCAACACTCCAGCCTTTGATGATTGGGAGGGTATTGAGAGCCGAACAAAACTAAACATAAGAGCAGTTCCAGAAAAGAAGACAAGTTCAATTTTGAACATGAGTTTGAGCCTCCAAGTGGAGACTTTGATTACACTGCTGTAGAATCATCACTTGAAGGATGAATTATGTACAGTTGTAGTTCTGATATGGGGTTCACGCACACGCAGACAGATTTAAAGCCCTGAGGTTGGATAAGAGAGCTTGAACACCAAGCTTGGTTTTCTGATGGACAAGAGAAAAAGTGCAAAGTATCGAAGAAGACGTAGGAGAGCAATGCCTTTGGGAAAACCAACTTTAAAGTACGGGGAGAAGGAAGATAAAGGTGTTTTAACTGATATATTCATTTATTTTCTGAGAATTTTAGACATCAGTGAAGCTCTAAATTATACATTATTCATTGCTTTTAAACTGCAATTTGCAAAGTCAATATATTTTGATAAAAAGTCAGTTTACAGGAACAATGCCATCTTTTCATTAAGTTCAGTTTCAATTATAGAAAACTACTAAATTGTACTTATCACAATTTTTACAAAAGAACCAGATACTTTCATTACAAGTATGTCTGCTATGAAATAAATATTGTAACATAGTTATATGTTAATAAAAATAACTAGTCCTATAGATTTACACACACTATATATATAGTGTGTGTAAATCTATGCACACTCAAAATATTTGTCAAATTAATTAAGATATGAAGAAATACAAGCTGATGGAAAAATTTATCCTACATTTAAGTACTAGAGTTATACAGTAAGTGAAAAATAATAATATACTTTTCCCTTACAGGTACCATGATCATATTATCATAAAATTAAATTTGCCCCAAGGTAAGGTAATTTCTATTGAACAAATGTGCAATAATAATATAGTTATTAATATAAAATTTTCTCTATCATTAGGGATTCTAAGTTAAAAAAGACTATTGAATTCCTGTTTTAATAGTAATAATTCAGCTTCAAACACATGAAAAAATGGAAGTCGTTGATACTAGGTTTGCATTTAAATGACAGGGTTTACAAAGCCTTTATTGAGTTCTGCCGCTGAAAATGCCATTTCACATTTAACAGCTCTGATGAAAGTCCTTTACTATATTTATTCCACCATGGACACCCTTGAGTCATATTTCTTCTCCTGTCAAGATATATTTACTTTCATCGTGAGCTTGTCATTCTAGTGCATTAAAATAGAAGGACTGAGTAGTTTACAAATCACGAAGTGTCTTGTAAATATAATGGTCCTACATATCTTGTAACTATTTTGGTATTAAAATATTTTTAAAGCACATATTGATTTTAAAATATTGTGAAACAAGAAAAGTGAAAGAAGAGAACTGTGAATTTGGTGGTAGGAAATTCCTCTTACATACTGGCAACACAATTGATTTTGACACTGGTGAGGTTAACAACTGAGTTTTTACCTGTTCCACTTAAGTGTCTGACAGTGCTAGAATTAATACTGTTATACAGTATATTTCTTTTATGAATTCTGAATACAGGAAACATTTTTGGGGGGAATGGAAATAACTACTTAAAAGGATAACCTTTAGAATCTGAAGTGTGCACGTGAACCAGGGAGAGCCTATTTTTCAACAAATAGATAATTAAGAAAAAACATGAAACATGAGAAGGAGAATAGTTTCACCAACCAGACCAGACAATGAGCCTGGATAACAAAATACTTGACAAATATTTTCATGTTTAATTGTTCATCCTTTCATGATTCAGATGAACATATCACATGCCTGATGTTTTGAACTACAGTTTAAATACATCCTATATTATACTTTCCAACACTTTTAAAGAATTCAAATTGTAGATGAATATACTTTTTGAAAGATCATTATGTTGAATTTTTAAACTTATGCCTCATATTAACTAGTCTATACATACAGAGTTCTGAAAAAGAAGAATTTCTAACTATGGTGAAATTTCAAAGCCCCAAATCTCTAGTTCACTTCTGTGCATTTAGGGTACTTTTTATTTCTTTGTTATATATTCAGTCTACATATGCCTCTCTAGACACAACCGCATTCCACAGTTAATATGGTGTCTCACAACTAATATAAATTTCCCCTTTTTCAACATTTTTAAGCAGTAGTCCTTTCTATTCTAGTATATACTTTTTTAAAGTATATTTCATTGATTATTCTATTACAGTTGTCCCATTATTTCCCCCCTTTATTCTCCTCCACCCTGCAACTCCCTCCCACCAGCATTCCCCTTTAGTTCATGTCCATGAGTCATATGTATAAATTCTTTGGATTCTTCATTTCCTATACTACTCTTAACCTCACCCTGTCTATTTTGTACCTACCTTTTATGCTTCTTATTCCCTGTACTTTTTCTGCCATTCTCCCCCTCCCCACTCCCTGCTGATAACCCTTTATGTGATCTCCATTTCTGTGATTCTGTATATTCTTAACATGAATAACCCCCAAGCTTTCTTCAGTGAACATGCATAAAACACGTATTTGTTGTCATTGCTCTTTCTGTCTTGATTAGTGGTGAGGTCATTCGTCCAGGCTTACAAACACAGCTCACACAGAACCTTTCCTTCTTTCACTTTACATTCAACCTGTCGATAAATTGCATCAATTCACACCCATCAGGTCTTCTTTAATGTACATCTCACCTCTCCGAGGTAATTTTTGATGCCTTATATCAGGATCTCTTGGTTTCTTATTAAAGAAAACCACTACAAAATTTGTCAAAGCACAAGTAGGTAACTTAAAAACAATAGCAAACATTTCACAGAAGTGATAAAATACATCACAACATATTTGGCAAAAAGTTTAATTTAACCATATGTACATATAATGCAGACTAAAATACCTTTGAGTAGTTGCTTTGCACTTGTTAATTTAGAAAAAAATAAAATGAAAATATCGAGTTCTTATAGTGATATTCATACACTCATACAACTTTGGTGTATTGTAAATTGCTTTAATTTACTTGAAATTGTGCATGGCAACAAATTTGAAGAACCATAAAAATTCAGATCTTTTAATACAGTAAGCTCTTCTCACTTTCAATAACATATTCTTAGGAAGTGTTCAAGATATGGAGGGATATATATTCAAAAAGATGCTCACTTACCATTCTTTATACATATGAAACAATAAAAATAAATTATAGACAAATTAAATCTCCAACAATAAAGGAGTAGTATAATTCTTCTAGCTGTGTTTGCAGATGAGTGGTATGAAGGTTTACCTACAGATGAAGCACAGGGAAAACAAGCATGAAAGAAACTTGTACTGTTAGGAGCAGTGAATGCAAGATGCTGAAGTCCAAGGTTAATTAAACTAATTAGATTTTTTAAGGTTCTGAAACAGAATGCAGAGAATCACACAGTTTTCTTTTCTTGTAAATTTTACATTCCTATGGTCTGAGTATTTATATTTAAAAAATGCCTTTTCAACAAACTTAGCTTTCCTCACTAAAATAGATTTAACATTATTAAACTTAAATAAAAGGAGGTTATAGTGATATGATTTGAATTTTTCTTACTATTTAAACTAACAAATCAACTGATAGGGAAAATTGAATTGTTGCTAATGACAAAACATTGGGAAGTATAGATTCCATGATAGAATACAGATTAAAATAGTACTAGTACAAGTACATGATAAATTAACAAGTCCTCATTGAAAATTATGCAAGATAAGTATATCTAATGACACTTAAATATAGCATTGTACTTTCCTAATTAAAAATTAAGTGGTATACCACATTTAATTATGATTAATTTTTTGTAGAGTAGAAATACTGGATTTTGAGCATGGCTGTTGGCATGTGGCTGACCATTTGGCTACACAGCACTGTTAACAATAGATATCTCTGACCAGTACTCTGTGTGAAAGGGCTTTGCTATCCAGAAGGCCAGCCACACCATTTACAGTCACAGCAAAACAAAACTGCCAGGTTCCTTGTACAAAAATTATAAAAAATTTCAAGACAGCAGAGCATGACATCAAGCATGGTCCCTTCTGAGCCCTGGGCCCTATGTGCAGCCGCACAAGTCACAGTCCCATAAAGCTGGCCCTGGCTGTCCTGTTTCTCTGCTGTACTGACTCCCATATAGTTGGCTGTTTTACCATTGACAACAAAGAGGATGGGCCAAAAACAGAGATGAATCTGATCTATCAAAAAACTGACACCACAGCTGAAAGGGAAATTAGATGCGGGCTGGAAGGCTGTGGCATAGGCCACCACCAGCAACTGCTACAACTTGCTTTTAAACCTCTATTATCTCCTCTCCCATTCTAAGTCTTTCTGGCTTAGTGCCTTCTAGACTCCTTTAATTTTATGTTCCTGAATGTTTTGGGATGATGAAAGATAACTGCTACTAAACTGGGTATACCAAAAACGTTCCTGATTATCTATTTTGGAAAAGGTCCCTAGAGCAAAACATCCAGAAAAACATATTCCTTCTCAGTTATAAAACAACAGTCTTCAAAGGAAGTAATTATCAAATATTTATTTATAATTTAGACTCTGTTGCCTAAAAGAAATATCAAATAACTTAATTTGCTCACACTTAGAACCTGAAGATACCTCTCACAATCAAAATACACAGAAAATAATTTATATCTTTTATAGTGTATTCATCTTTTGGAAACATAGTTCAATTTCATAGTGGTGAATGTAAATTCAAAATAAAGTCCAACCAACTATATATATGAAAGTTTTAAAATCATCATTCTAATTTTGTTTTGTATAAAAATATATTTTGTAGATATTATATGAATGGCAAATGATCCAGGATGATAATTTTTTACTTAAAATTATTATAACCAGTTCATAACACTGTAAGAAGATTATATTTTTAAGAAATATATGTCTGAGTTTTCAGGTTAAATTTTTGAAAATTATATGTAACCCATTGATATATATTTGACTTGGTAAATTGTGTTAAATATCCACTGAAATGTTTTTATACATTTTAGAGCAGAGAAAGTGACTCAGAGGAAAATGCCTAACTTTTACTCTTCAAATGACAAATACTTTCATGACGATAATTATTAAATTTTCTAAACATATCAACTTCTCATATCAAGCCCTATTAAATAGACAGTTTTAACAGAATGTTTACTGTTACTTTTGTTTCAAGGGCCATAAAACTCAAATAATATGAAATAAAAAAGAGATGTATTGCTAACAAACAATGAATAATTTTACTGAACTGACTTATTAAATGTCTTGGATTTGACACATCGTTGGTTATGATGACAGGTTACATGGACTCACTGTACGTGCTCACTTGGTTGGAATCGTCAGAACGTATCAAATGAGAGAATGTTAAAAATTAATGCTGAACTAAATGTTTTATGTGACAGAATATATTAAGAACTGTCATGAGTGTATGTTCATGATATAGTCTTTCCTGGAAGTTAGTTGGGCAACTGGTTGACTAGCTGCCTGCTGAGCAGTCCGGAAACAAGGAATAGACCGGAGTCACACACGGTAACTATGCTGTTCACCAATTTTTTATTGAATGCAGGGTCACTCAAAGTAGAACACCAACATACATTAGTATCCTACTCAAACTCTAACAGTGTAAGAGAAATATAACACACACACTCACACACACAGAAATCAATGGGAGATAATGAACTTGAGTCCCAGAGTCTCACTCTGCAGGTCCGGCAGACAATAGGGTGGACAGGGGCATTATCAGTGTCTTGCAAGGAAGGATCTCTGGAACCAGGTGGGCAGCAGGGCATGCAAGTCCTCAGTCCAGCTGGGCAGTGCCTCCAGTGGCCAATGCCAAGGGAGGTCAGTGTGGTGTGGAGCAGCACTCTGGTGTGTGGAGCCCGGGTGTCTCAGCAGTGGTGTGGAACCTGCCTCTGTTATACCTTGAAAGTGGTGCACTCCACCCTTCTGGGTCTTTTGATAATGTCTTGGCACCCTTGATGCCAAGTGGGGAATTTCCCCAGGAGCCCATCTGTGGGTGGGCCCGCTCTGCAGACTCACCGTTCTGATCACCTGTGCAGATATCTTAGGTGAGTCTCCTTGCCAGATGTGTCTACTCTCACTTAAGTAGTTTCCCTCTTGAATCAAAGTGTCGTGGCTGACTGGCAGCCTTCTTGGTTGACATGAGTGACTTTGTCTGATATACTTTATGCTATCTTAATTGGACCAATGCCATTCTATTGGCCCTGCTTTCCATAAGAACTGCACTATAATTTCCAATATAGTATATTGTTGCTAATTGTGGAAACTCACATCAGATAATCTCACTTTGCTAAGGATTTAGAAATATTCAACACTTACATCAGAAGCAGAAGTATTCATTTGAATCCCATACCTATCCTTACCTTTCACTGCAGATTGGGTTCCCCAGGTAGCAAACTCTAAGGTGGAGAAGAGAATACAGAGTTTATTGGGGAATATCCTTGTGATAACAGGCAGGATTGGTAGTGGGGAAATGCTGGTTGAGATTCTGCTTAATGAAAATGAACCAATTTCAAGTGGACTACGATTCAGGGTAGCCCTGAATTGAGGTGAGGGAATGGCCCTTTGGTCCCTCATCTAAAGTACCTATTGTACGTGGCCTGCCCCAGAAAGGCAATATAACCTTAGGCCAAGGTCTTCAGGTGAGGCATATCCTGGAGAGATCTGCAAACTGAGCACTGTCTGTTGGTTGTGCCCAAAGGACTGAAAAGGGGATGAATTCGAGTATTTTATTCCTGAAGGGGAACCTTGGGATTGTATCACCCAATTCACTACATTTTTCCCATTTGTTATACTGGGGGTAGAGTCTCCCAGGGTGTCCAACTTCTTGGCATCTCTGGACCACACTGGAAGAAGAGCCTCACAATAAACACATTGCAACATGTAATCACAAAAAAATCTTGTAATATTTCAAGTAAATTACAATTTTGTGTTGGGCCACATGCAGCCCATGAGCCGCAGGTTGGACACCCTCCCTTGGCAGACCTCATATGTGCTCCTGAATTCTGGTGTGCTTATTTTCCCAGAGGAAATATACAACAGGAAGGTTAGTAGGGAAAATTTCATCCTCTGCTTTTGCAGCTGGCTCTGGGCTATCACTGCTATGCACTATCACTCGTTATCTCTCCCCCTGTTATCTATTCTAGGTCCTTGTCAAACTCAAGTAGCAATTCTGCTAGGGTCCACGGTTTCACTGATAACGTTATCCAGACTCTCCATCAGTGGAGGAATATAACATATGTAGCATTCCAGCTGGTCCTGGTCTTTTTGGATGATGTTAAGACAGAAGGTAGAAGAAACAACATGGCCCCGGGCAAGACTGTAAATGAATACTGAGGTCTGTTCCAAGTAAGCACAAACTGTTTCAGATCCTCTTTTCTGATAGAAATGGAAAAGAACCAATTTGCCAGCTCAATGGCTGCATATTGTGTACCAGAGTCCATGTTAATTTTCTGTAGTAAATACATCCCATTTGGCAGGGCAGTTGCAGTTGGGTGATTACCTGAGTTTGCAGTTACCCACTGGCGTCCTCCAGCTTTCATCTGCTGTCTTCTGGAGCCAGCTGCGCAAATTAAATGGAGGTGGGATACATCCCTGGATCCTTAGGTGTTCAAGACTTATACCACTTTCTGCCTCCCCACATCCTAGGAAAATGTGTTTGTTTTTTTGTTTTGTTTTGTTTTATTCACTGGGGGCTAGTATATTTTTATATCTATATTGATTTATTTTGTCCTAAAAGCAAGCATGAGGTCTCTGAGTTAGATATTAGACTTATTACAGCATTAACAACATGATTTCCACTGCTCTAATCCCCCTGGGAAGACACAATGAGGACAAATGTCACCCGCACATTTATAGGAGAGCAGCCCTAAAATTACATACCTGGGAGCTTCTATAGGAACTTCTTCACACCATCCCCACATCACCTCCCAAACTCCCCAACTCTGAGAGAAAGAGAGAGGGAAATCTTTTGTTTTAATGGAAGCAAATCCTCTCTTAGACAACAAAGAGGGGGTCCCCAGTTTTTTCAGCCTTTTGGAACATAAACCAATTGTCCAGAGTTGCATTACCTTTGAAATGTCATAACATAGATGCAGATATAACACCCTTAGAATGTGGAGAGAAAAGTTCTGGGGAAATGGCTTCTGTGTTTAGAGCATGCCAATTGTCTTTGCTCAGAAAGTTCTGACAAAGGAGGCACATGAAAATATCTTCCCCACAGACAGTAGCCATGTTGGTGTCTTGTAATTGAGCTTCTCTATGATAGTCTTTAGCCAGCAAGCCTAGGCTCACAGAGAAGATTCTTCCAATGACCTACTGCATCCATTCCGATTACATAGATGGGGGCCAGAGAGATAGCTATTTGATGGCTATGCAGACCCAGTGGACCCCCTGGGAGATTAATTCACACCACATGCCCATGGAACCATATGTCTCATATGACCCCCTCTAATGGAGGTCAGCACAATATTTTGTTGATGCTGCATATCATTACCAACTTGAAATCTGTGCTCCAAAGTCCTCAAAATACATGTCTCTCCCCTCATGATAGATTTACTTAAGCAAATGACCGCAGATCCCTTTGAGAGAGGGATGGAGGGATCTTCACCATGCACTGGAATTCTGGTAGGTTTTCCTCCTGGGAATCCAGATGTCTCCTGCATCAATGTCTTCCATGCATGGATATTAGTTCAAACTTGGAAACTAGGTAAGGAGTCACAAAATTTTATTAGTTAATGACCCTCAGTCGTCTGATTGCCTGTCTTTGTCCTCGGTAATTGTCCATCGCTTTTGCCCATCAGGATACCATGTCCTTTTAAACATTTCTATAACAGTCCTGGGCCAGTCTCCTATATTGCCGCTTTCACCTAGTCCTTTATTATGATAATTTTGTCTACTTGGCTTCTGATGATTAAGCATTCACAACACCTGGGAGGTACCAACTTCTAAGGGAAGGAGTGAAACTCTGCTGTAGGCTCAAAGAGTCTAGAAAAATCTGGAGATGCATGATTTGGGGACAAGTCACCCCTAATATTTCCATCTCATGTGTTAGGATCCCATTCTTTCTCAACTAAGGTCCTAATCTTAGACTACCAAATATTTGTGATTTGAAAGAGTAACCTATGGATCACTGCTACTTTAATTATTAAGCCCTCAGATTTTACTTCCTTCTGGTTGAGAATCTTTTTATATATTAACAAAAATCCTTTTGGTTTTCATGTGAAAGATTTTATTGGTAACCAATCACTCTCATCCATTTCTTCTATTTTTCCAAGCATAGTTGTGCTTAGCAACAACAACCATTTCAGTTTCAAAGTTCTCATGGTTACTAATTCTTTTTCAAATTATTCTCTAAAGCTTCGATTTTTGTATCTGCTAGTAAACTCTCTTCTACTGGAAATCTTTCCAGTTTACCAACAAAAAAAGTAATAAAATTGTTCCTGTTACCTAACGCCATGAGGTGTCCTTGCTTACTTGTCTACTACTAGTGACCGTGACTTCATTACCATCTAAATAGCAGTCGATCCAAACTCTCATCTTTCTGTCTGCTTTCTCCTACCAGTAATGATAGCAGGGGTCACGTGTTGATTTCTTCAGGAAGCAAAGCCTGCCAGTCTTTGTAAAGCAGGCTCTGAGGCAGAGATGAGCATGTGGGAAGTATATTAAGGGCTGTTTTGGGGAGCCTCAACCCCTGAGGGAGGTTAGGAAGGAATTGGGCAGATAAAGAACGAGGATTGTGAAGCACTGTCAATAAAGTTCCCACATGGGCCGGGCATCCATATCCTTCCTTCTTTCAGTTATGTACTGGCGTTGAGCTATGTTACAAGAGGACATGGTACCTGTTGTGTTACACCTTAGAGTAGCGTGGCTGCTGCTGCTGTTCCACCTTTTGGAGCAGTGGTGCCCACCCTGGCCTGTAGTCATGCACAAAGGAAATTCTAAGAAACTTTGTTCCACACTGCCAAATTCACACAGTACAAACCCCCCAAATCTATCTGTGTCAATTTCATGTCCAAATACACTTCTTTTAAGCATATTTAACTTCGCAAACATCCAGAGTACAACCATGCTTCTGGTTACGTGATGCAAGTATCTCTCATAAAACCTACAATATACTCATCCTCTCTCTAAAGTACATTATCTCTCTCTTATACATCACACTATCAGTTGTTGAGTGATAGTTATTATTCCTGGAGCTGAGTCAAACCACCTTCAGATATCCTGCAACATCATATTGAGGTATAGAAGTTTAAGCATGATGGACTCAACTTATTTAGAGAGTATGAGGAAGATAAAGGGCAAAAAAAAAAAAAAGAGAAAGTAATTGTTTGACATATGAACGTATGTATTTATTTCAAAATAAAAAAGAAATATCTTATTATGGTCTTTGTCTCTGCCTCTGATTACATGGTCCTAGCTGGTATTTAAAACATTTTTCACAGCCCCTTCCTTAATTAATTTTCTGGCAGTAAGAATTTTGGAAAGCATGACTCATTGTGCTGTGTAATAATCCATTGCGGGTTTTTTTGTTGTTGTTATTTTAATGACCAGGCCTTAAACTATCCTTCCTACATTAAATTATAAGGCTTAAATTCTTTTGGAATTTAAATATCAAAACTCATCTTAATACCAGATATGATAGGATTATCTTTTCTTTGGTAAGTAAATTGAGCACTCAGTAACCAGTAAACCTAATCTCTACGACCTAACTGAACTCAACTAAAGAAAAGAATGAAGAAATAATTGAGTTGTCATTTAGCAAAACTGAGTGCAAAAGTATCTGAGTATCAGCATCAATTACTATATATAAAATATATATTAATTCTCACATGTCGAATTATAGATGGAAAGATTTTCTACCAAATTGTTGCCTATATTTCTATAATAGTCATGTCATTACAGATTATCATTTTCACCTTGGTTACATATATATACTCTCTTTTCTACAAGTATTTTCCATTATTCAAAAATATTATTATTTAACTATTAAATTAATCTCCAATTTTCATTGTTTTTACTATTAATTTTAAAGATAAATTGCAATAAGCTACATTTGACATATTGTTTAAACAAGAACACACATGTAAAACACAAACTTTCTTTTAAATGATTATTTTAACTGCCATGAAAATACTTACAAACCAATTCACAATCAAATCCCATAAAATCAAGGTTCATATTCAAGACAGACTGTAATGAAAGATCAATTACTTTAGAGTATTAACATTTTTATTCTAAAGACATGAAATTGGCATGATTCACTTTGATAAAAATCCTAGATTATGTTTATATGCATTTGTTTCCCTTTATCTTGTGGTGGTGGTGTTATATAAGGAGGAAGATAAAAGGGTAGCAATTATTTTATACTCCACTTCAAGTGTGATTTTAATATTAAAATCAAAGTTATTATGCATTCATTGCTACAAATCCAAATCATTTAATGGGAAAATATTCTATTTTCATTGTGAATATATATTACTTGTCTGAGTGTAAAATGCTCTTTATTTGTGTAGTAGGCACGAAACTTCCAAACTTCAAAGAAAAAATAAATTATTATAAAATAAGTAAGTATGCATATCATCACCACAGCTCATTTTTTTATGGTGATCAAGGTGAACTTTGTTTTAGACCTTTTTCTCACTTCATAGTATGAGTGAAAAGGAACACCTTATTTATAAAACTTTCAATTTGTATAAAAATATGTTATATTTAAGAATCACTCAAAAGTGACATGCAATGATTATAACATTTTCTTATTATCTCCAAGGCATGTTAAATTTTTTCTGATAAATTAAATTAGGCATTTAGATTAATTCCTTTTTTCCTGGAAACATATATCATACTCCATTCAAGATTTAATTAGATTTTTAGAGTTTAGTTAGCTAATTTTATGCACATAACTTTTAGTAGCATATTATGAAAAAATAAATAAGAAAAAGTAGAGCTCTCTGTCTTTAGAATTTAAATAACTCACTTGAGTAAGCACTACTTCTTATTCATGGTACAAACACATATAAGTCTCCACTTAGAAAATCAAGCATAATTATCATGCTAACCACAGTGTGGAATTATATCTATTAAATTGAATATATTATTACAGATACCCCAAAACATTAGATTATTGAATTACAAATTATCAACTCTAACCAATTAATTGAAATAGTAATCATGTTAATCTAAATGTCTGAACTGGTAGTGTCCTGATGGGTGGCATGTTTCCATTAATAAGCTGTTTAGTACAGTTATACATGATTACTAATTGATTTTAAATAAGAATATAAAACTCATGTTTTTAACTTAACTCAAGGGGGTAGAGAAATTTTAATATTATTTTAGAAATTGGATAATTGACTCTTTTACAAAATTCTACTGCTTTTGAGATGGTTTAAAATTTTATAATCATCCAAAAGGAAAATTAAACTTTCTAAATTTAAAATATTTGAAGTAGGTTGTCTTCTAAAATAGTTTATTATGTCAGTAGGCAAAGTGCATGCATGCCCTTGGTGGAACCTAGAAAAGAAAACAAGAAGAAAGACATCGCTGAAGTGATTTCAGTGGATTGAAGAATGTATTAGAAGTAGCATATTGTACCAACTGCTGTTAAAAGACATTTATTCCAGAATTATTTTGGAAACTTTTTATGGGCCAGACAATGAAGATTCAACAATGAACAAAATAGACAAGATCTTCCTTGCTCATCCTTTGTTACATGGTCTGGTTTGTAATTCAAGTGAGAGGAAAAATGATTATAATACTTTTATATGTGATAATGCCAATACATTTTAAGAAGAGCGTGCTGTGGTATGGTTTATGTTGGGAGAGGGAAGGAGAATACACCATTATTTAGAGACGCCATCAAGCTTCACGTATTCAATTATTTAAAAATTGAAATCCAATACCAAAAACACTGGACAGGAAAAAAGGAAGGAAAGCTACTAGGATTAGAATTGTTAGTTCATTTAATATAACGTTAATTTTTTATTGATCCACATTCATGAGTTCTTTATTCATTGAGGACAAGTTGTACATCTTTTCCATTTCTTTGTAGACATGAGTTTTTACAGAATACAGACTAAGAATGTTCTTAATACATATTTGCTGGGGAAACATAAGAATTAATTAATGCCTCATTGTTTTCAGGTATCAGTAATTTTGTGCACTTAGATATTCTATTCTTTAAGAGGTCCTGATTACTAATTAAAACATAATTATTCTGATAGTAGCATCTTTCACAATGAATATTATTTATTACATCATTTAACCTATTTTATTCCATAATTATAGACTGTATGTGTGCCCAGTTCATACATAAACATCCTACTTAGTCTAAATAATTGTAAGAATGGTAATTAGTAAGTACCTCAGGAAGGTGCACTTCTCAGTAAATGTCACTTAAGATGATGGCATAAACTGATACAGCCAATTATTATTCTTACTGTTATAATCTATCTACCTCCCTAAACCCTGGGTTTTAGTCACTGTTGTGAGAACATGGAGAGATCCTGTTATACACTTTGTTTTTTGTGCTTCCCCCAAATTCATGTCAAAACCCTACCCTTCAATGTGATGGTAGTAAGAGGTGAGTCTTTGGTATGTAATTAGGATTGATGAGGTCATGACGGTGGAGCCATATGGATGGCTTTGGTGCCTTTGTGAGAGTCACGCAAGATCTTGCTTCTTCTCCATGTTCTGTGCCATGGGTGGATAGAACATGGCAGCCAGTATGAATCTAGAAAAGGGTCCTCACTAAATCTTGACCTTGTTGGTACTATGGCCTTGGATTTCTAGTTTTCAGAACTGTGAGAAATCTGTTCCCAGTGTTTATAAGCTATGTAGTTTACCATACTTGGCCATAGCAACCTGAATAAGGCAGATGCTTGCACACAGAAATATATACTCTTTTGGTCCTTGCTAATGGTCTCTGGAAGACCAACACTAATATGAAATAAAATTTCAATTCTCCTTTCCATGTTGTGAAATCATAACACTAAGGTAAATATGACATTTATGACTCAAAGACAAAATTACACACAGTAATTACTCATTCATCTACATTCTCATGTGGCACTGTATTGTTAGATCAAATTAGAAACCCTTTATAATCAAAATATGGCTTTATATTTCTGTAACACATTGCTCCACTACACAACCCCATACTCTAGACCAGCGATTTTGAACTGGAGTGCTGCAAGAGGCACACTGGTGTGCTGCAAGAATTTCTAAAACATGCAGTACCTATTTATTTAGTCAGGTGCACTGACCATGTTTTCACTTAGATTGTCAAATAAAAAAATGGCAACATCCAACACAAAAATAGCTCTCTGGTATGAATGAATCAAAATTATACCTATTTTTGTAAGATTAGCAAAAATTATTTTTTTATGTGCTGCAGAAATTTAGTAATTAAATTATGTTTGCATGAGATAAAAAAGTTGAAAATTGTTGCCCTAAACTATTAGTTGTTGCTGTAATACTATAAGTTATTTGAGATTTCATGCTAGTTGCATACTTACTGTTGACTTACTGAATGTTTGCATTTTCTCATAGTCAGAATCTTTTGCAAGTTGAGTCTGCATCATTTTTTAAAATTTGAAACGTGCACTTATACACTTTAAAACCATATTTCTGCTTACTGTAATTTATTTATCTATTTATTTATTTATTTGGCATTTTCTCCCTTTCCAGCATCCTCATATGTACACCTTAGTGGAAGAAAACTTTTCTAGAGATACTAAGAAAATATTAACATATTACAGAACTTCTTTAACTAAAGTTATTATTTATTTAACAAAGCAATAGACCACTTAAGTTCATTATCAGATTTCTGGGACATTCATATGTCACTCAGTTCTACCCTGGACACCAATGTGTTTTCTGCATGTCTGGGTGAACCATATATGGTATCTAATTATCCTACTTATTTTTCACGAAGCCTGAGCTCTCTCAAACAGAGAGACACTGTTTTATTTAAAGAAATATACAGTACAATGTCCTAAAATAGCTTGCTGATAATTCTTGTCCACTGGGCTGCTTCATCTTTGGGAGAGAAGATCCTTCTGTTGTTTCCCACACCCAGAGCCCTGTGTATCATGTTTTTTTGTTTTTGTCTCAAGTTTCTATCACCCTGTGCTTGTTTCTTTACTTTCCCAGGCTCACATTTCACTAAACCTTTGGGAGGAGAGAATGAGTTCCTCAAAAATGCATCTGTATTTACCTTTCTGCACTTGAGCGATTATTTTATAAAGGCTGAATTCATGGGAAGAGGGGTACGGACAAATGGAATTAAATGGCTCATAAAGTGATTAATACTTGGAGAAAAATGACAGAGAAGTAAATAAGAATTACAAGGGGACCAGAACATTTAACAACCCATTAAACTCACACTAAATGTATGAAGATATTTATTTTTTGATATAGAACACTCCAGGTTTGGGATTTGCCTTCTTTCCTGTTCAAGCCAAATCAACTACACTCTCTTGGCTGAACATTTCACACACACACACACACACACACACACACACACAATGTCCTTCATTTAACATACACATTGAGCCAGCCCTTTGAATGAATTTATAACTCGCTAGTTCCCCAAAGAGCCCTTCCCATGGGGTCCTAGGAGCTTCTGTCTTTTCCAATCACATTATTATTCTCTCTTCTAGCTGTCTTTGCTAATTACACTTCTCTTGGTCAGCCAACAGTCTCATTTTCTTTTTGTTTTTTTGCTTTTAAGGATTCCATTGATCAAAAAAATAATTCCTGCCTACTTCTATAATATTTCAAATCTTTTAAAATAAATAATGCATTTTCCTTTATTCTTCAGAAAAATGGAAACAACTATACTTGAACAACAATAAAAATGGGGGGGAGAATATTTAGTAATAAAATGGTGCATTTAAAGAAATTATTTTTAGTTCACTTTTTCTGTTTGGTGGATGACTACAGAGATGGGATTGGTATACATTATTTAATTAAATAAGATCTTCTCTAACACTGGAGTAAAAAGCTAAGGAAATCTCAGAATTGCTCTTCTACCATGCTTTTAATTGCTTTCATTTTCTTCCTCTTGGATGTTGGTTTGTTTTTTAACTATATAAGACAAGAACTCACAAACACTCCACAACTGTTTGAGGTGACACACCCATGGGAAGCACAGTATCCGCTGCTGTCCTAGCATGCTTCCTCACCTATTATTTTGTATAACCTGGATAGAGTTAATGTGGTAAGTTTGAAACTACGCTTCTCCGTATTTTCCTTGACGGATTTATATAATCTTAATCTTTACCTTACGGGTAAGAGATGACACATATACTTGTAATTCCCTATTTCGGATTTTATATATATTATAAATTATCCCCAAGCAACAATCAAGAAAAAAGATCAACTCTAATCTTCCAGAAACCTATGTGTTAGACTGATCTGATTTCGAATTACCTTGGTAACTTTTGATATATGGGGGGAAGTGGGACGTTTTCTGATAAGAGGAAATCACTGTTTACTTTCTGTGGTCTCAGCTCTAATGGATCTTTCTCAATAGACGCCAACATACAATGAAAAATTGTATAGTATTTTCAAGACCTATACCATATAAACCTATGCCTCCCACAATATATTGACTATTTTAAACAAATACAGCTGAGTCATAGATATTTGCATATCTGTATATGTACTGTCATATGAATCTGCCCTGTGACATTTTCACCTTGTGTAAAGTTCAAGATAAAGTATAGTCAAGGCTATTTACTAGTATGATGATTTCTTATTCTTGCATATTGTCATTCCCAAACCACTTCCCTTTTGGCATTTCTGAGTTCTTTATTAACAATGTAAACTTCAATATTGTAACCTCCTTTCATCCTCCATGGCTTCTCTCTCAGTTAACTTAATTATATAATCATTAACAGCAAGCATTAAGGAAACATTGCTATGTTATTAAGTCAAGATGATTTTTCTGTTATGATGTTAAAAATAATACCAGATTTAAAGAGTTAGAGTTTTTAAAGCTAATGCATGTATTAAGTATTTTTAAAATATCCATAATAAACATACAACTACATATATATGTAGATAAATAGGTAGATGATAAAAGATATTCAAGTGTGTACATTTATGTAAATGTATGTGAATATATACAAACAGTCATACACATGTAAGAATATAGATATGTATATAGGAATTATCTTTCTGTAATGTATCTAACAAATAACATATACCATAAAAGTTCAAGTCACTGTATTCTAAATTATCTGCTTGATATAAGAAGATAGGTTATACCACACAACGTTTTCTGTTGCCTGCAAAAAAAAAGAACAAAAGCATTTTAAAGGCTCAAGTTATAATTAAACATGAAAGGGTTTTATTGAACCAGAAATTCCCATAAAGCAGCCATCATATTAAATCTGACATGTGCATTACTTATATAATATTGATATTTTACTTTTCATTTCTTTTCTTTAGGTTTTGAAATAGCACTGCATCAAAATATAGTCAGCCTTATATATCTAGGCTGATCACATGCTAGAAACCTAAATCATAGTTTATTTTAAAAGTTTCTGAGTGCTCACATCTAAGACATGTTGAATTGCTGTTCAGAGAGATTTTTATTAGAGACAGGGATGAGGTATCACACTTTCAGGAAAATAGTCAATAAAATCTTTAGCTTTTCTCACATAAGAAAAATTTAAGTTCCCATTCTGAACCCTATCTCATTTGCCCTTCTCTGCTTGTGTTTAATCAAATGGTTTTCACTTTGAGCTATGATTATTATACATTTTTAACTTTAATTACTGAGCTCCTCATTGACTAGAGCATGCATTCCACTCTTTAAAATATATTACAAAACTTTTAATACACAAATGAGGCAAAAGTAGGCTTATCATTGTGAATGTGCAAGACACACAGTTTACCCGTGGTATCATTATTTATTAATTATTGTATTTTGTTCCATGCAAACAACTGTAAACCTACTTTTGCTCCACCCTGTATAAGTTAATGTTTTGCTTTCCTAGAAAAGTGTATCAAAGAAATATTTTTGCACTAATATGCACACATAATGTGCCACAGGAGTCATTCTCTCTTGGACTAGCAAGGGATCATGTAGCTTTGCTAACCTTTGATTCCCTCTCCACCCCCTGCATAGCTGTAAATTCTTCCTCCTGTTTTATCAGACTATTGCCACTCAGAAATGTGCTGGACTGCAGAGTATTTAATTTTTAAAACACAATCATTGCTTTCTCTGTGACCATCCTTAAGTATATATTGGTCTTCTTGTTCGTGGTGGCCAAGGACTTACAAAATGTTGAATCTGGGCTTCTTTATCTTATCTATTCTCTGTTTTTAATCATATAATCTCATGAATATCTCTGTGGAATATCAAAGTAGAATTAATTGTATTGAATTGTTGAAGACACTCCCTTTTATTAATCAGCAGCAATTAGCACTCTCTTCAGATAAGTGAATTTTTAACCCATTTAGAGCAGGGGCTTAATTTTCCTTGAGTTCTGACATGTGCTGCAGACAGTGGGAGTTTAACAGGGTGCAGCCAAGTAGGGGGACAGAACTCAGGGTGCCCAGGAAATATTAGAAAAAATATACATAGGGTGTTCTCACCCCCACAAGTCTGAGCTGGGGGATGGGACACATGTAGCAGTGCCATCAAGAGTTGTTTTGAATAGCAATAATTTTGCATATAACCTCTAGAAAGGTCGTTTAATGTACCTATAACCTTCAACTGGTTTCATAGATATGTTAAACAGCTGTGGCCATGCTTTGAGCCAGGGGGATGGTGTAATAGGGTGCAGCCAAGAGGGGGGACCCCAAAAAGGGATTTGGAATGAGGCCCAGAACTCAGGGTGTCCAGGAAATATTAGGATGTCTTCACCCCCTTCCCCAACAGATGTGAGCTGGGGAAAGGGACACTTGGAGCAGGGCCATTGAGAGCTGTTTTGCATAGCAATGGCTTTGCAGCTAACCTCTGGTGTGGTCATTTAACGTATCTATAGCTTTTAACTGGTTACATAAATATGTTAAATCGCTGTGGCCATGCTCTGAGCCAGGGGAATGGAAGTAACTTCCCCACCAAAATGTAACTAGGGAGCAGGTCTCCTAAGTTCCAGCACCTGTGTGAGAGCTTGGAAAGATTGGCTCCATGACACGGGGCCACACCTGCCCAGACTCACTATGGCAGCCCAGTAAAGCTGGAAGGATATGAGAGTGCTGGCAAGTGTAGTCAATTGTGGGAGGAGTCAGAAATGAGGCTGCAGAGGGAGATTGGTGTGGGGATTTAAACCCAGACGCAGCAGCCATTGGGGAGAGAGCCATGCACTTCTGGTGGAGGAGAGACTCGGCAGCCATTGGAGTGCACAAGGGGAGAACCATGCAGCTGTGGACATGTAAGAGAACCACATGGCTTTGCCAGAGTGGGGACTCCTGCGGCCATTGTGCAGAGAAGACCCCAGCCAGTGCAGGAGGTAGAACCACTCAGTCTTTAGCAGAGTGGGGACTCCTGTGGCCCTGTGAGAGAGAATCACCATGCGGCTTTAGCAGAGAATTGCCAATTGGCTTTGACAGAGTGGCGATCCCCCCCACTCCTCGCAGCCATTGGAGGGAGAACCACACAGCTTTACCAGAGTGGGGACCCCCTCAGCTTTGGAAGGGGGAACCACCACCCGGCTTTAGCAGAGATCCCGGCGACACAGCTGATGGTGCCGGGAACTGAGGGAGGCCTACCAGCCGAGATGGATTACTAGGAAGAACTGAGGGCTGCCTGAGCCATGGACTTCTATTTCTTTTCCTGAGATATGGTACCCGAGACTGGGCAAAGGGTGGGGGGGAGGAAGGACTGTGTGTTTGTGGGTATTCTAAAGGACTTTGGGATCTCAATGAAGATGTTAAATCATTAGTCTTAAGTTTGTATAACTTTTTAAATAATTCTTTTCCTTTTCACCAATTGCTGGTATTGAGAGACGTCTTTCCCTGGCAGCTAGCAAGGCGAACTTAGTACAGGGTGGGGGACCCCTGGAGCACAAGGGTGGGTCCATTCAGTAATAGTATATCATTCCCCACCACTTCAGGGTTGGTTCTGTAACAGGAGGAGTTGTAGTTTATTTTATTTTTAAGATTTAATTTATTTATTTTTAGAGAAGGGAAGAGAGAAAGAGAGGGAGAGAAACATCACTGTGTGGTTGCCTCTTGAGCACCCCCTATTGGGAGCCTGGCCTACAACCCAAGCATGTGCCCTGTCCCAAAGCCCTAGACTGGGAATCAAACCAACAACCCTTTGGTTTGCAGGGCAGCACTCAGTCCACTGAGCCACACCGGTCAGGGCAATTGTTGTCGTTTAACAGAGCCACACTCCCCACTTTTATGCATCATGCATAAAAGCGGTGCACTCACAGACCTCTGTTCTTCTTCTGCCTCCCCGGCTCTGCTTTGCCCTTAGCGTATGAGTCATTGATTGCCATTCACTCCACAGAGCAGTAGTAGGAGCTACAATACAGAAGTGGGTGGCAAATTTCACCAAAGTTCTATTCAGAATTATGCTCCAGAATTATCAGTTATAATTTCTATTGGACTAGAAAGCTCTCTCCACATGGCAGCAGTTCAGTGGACTCAAGTAACTTCTCTGTCCTTGGGAGGGAAAACACTCATTTTCTTAATTCAAAATTTAAAACTATGTTTATACCAAATATCACCTGCAACAGGAACAGCCCATGGAATGAAAAAACACAGTATTTGTCATAATTACTAGTAATGGAAATGAAACAGTATATGTCCTGCCAAATTTAAAAGACGACCTGAAGGAGGGTGAATTTTTAGGATTTTATTTTTAGAAAAGTAAAACCTGTGTATATGCTATGTTCAATTGATGCAAATGCATACTGACCTCTGCAAATTAACAGTTATGGGGTGGTTATAAAAAGCTATTAATTACAGTCTGAAAGGACAGTATGATAAAATAATTATGTTTGTGTAATTATCTATGCCATTTTTCTTAACTATTGTATAAAACCAATTTCCCACAGCTATGTTCAAAGATGGTACTTTTATGGAAAATATTCTTTAAGATTTCTTTAAACTCATTTAATATTTGCTTTTTCATGGCAGAAAGGGGTTTCCATTCCTACCATGAACCAGTAATCTATTACCCTCAATACGGTGCTGGGTTCTTCCCTGCACAATCACCTTCTCTTCTCTGTAGTCCTACTGACTTCTGGTGTTCATGGTACTGATGGACGGCCTGTCTTGACTGCTAAGGGAGCTCTGGCTTGTAGCAGTGCTGGGGGCAGGATGAGGGCTGGGAACAAGAGGGGCCCCTCTGAGGAGATGGAGCGGCACCTTGGAAATGGGACTTGGGAGCTGCTTATGCACAGAGCCACACCCCTAGGCAATGGAGGTTTGAAACCTGAGCCAGTTAAAGAATACCTGGGTGATCTACCCTGGATCATGGCAAGACCACTGGGTTTCTCAGTACCAGGTTGTACTGCCGAGGGATTGTGAGGCCACATTGCAGAGTGGCCAAGCACGTACCTTGTAAACGTTCCAAGCCCAGGACAGAGGTCTTGCTCCTAGCTGCAGATGCCCACCTCTACCACAGAGGTAACCCTCATGCTGTCTGAGAGGCCATGTGGGGTTTCTAGGGTCCCTTTACTTAGGCTTTTCATTTGCTCAATCTCTGTCTGTGGATCAGAGTGTGGGCAACTGACAGCATGCAGGGACTAGAGCCTGGGGCCCATGCAGAGCTAATGGAGCAGCAGGGAAGCGCCCCAGCCCCCAACCAAGATGGGGGCAGGGGGAGTTTCTTACACTGAGTATGCACAAGGCTAGTAAGAAAATTAGATAGAGAAAAAGGTTCTACCCACTTCTAGTAGCAGATTTGGGGGTGGGGGCAGGGGAAGGCAGGCAGGCACATGTGCCATAGATGTTAAAATGGCAGCAGGGGGAGGCACTAGATGAGAGAAATTTGTCAGTGTAGCCTGGAGAAAGAAGGGACTCATTGGGAGGTGGACCCACCCAAAGCCACAAAAGTCTGGGAAGTTAATTGGGCCAAGGGGAACAAAGAAACACTTCACTCCTGCTTGTTGCTGGCTGCTCAGATCCCACAGTTGGGCAGTGAGTGCCCTGGCCTGTCCTCTCCATGGGCCACATGGCCTTCAGGAGGGAGTCTCTCTCTCTCTCTCTCCCCCCACCTCCCCCCTCCCCCCCCCAACCTGGTGAATGCACTGGTTGGTGTGTTCATGGACCTTTGTGGCCCTAGAAGCCACATGACCAATGGTGGTGTGAGTTCCCACATAAGGGTTTCCTGACAGGGAGCCTGAAGCTGGTCGGTAGCCAAGGAAAAACTAAGCTAGCCCGGTGACCACTTAGCAGCTGCCTGAAGGTCCCAAAGAATGATGCTTCTTCAGTTGGGAACAGGAAATCTGGACACTGCCTTTGTTTGGGTCTTGCTGAGAACAGCTGAACTTGACCAGGATTTTACCGAGGAGATGAGCTTTGAGACAGGAGCCTGCCATTCTCCCCGATCATACAGCATCTGAATAGAAACTTCTTTCCTTTCTCACCAGCCGCTGCCTCTCGAGTTTGCCTTTTCTGGGGTGGTGGGCAGCCAAACCCTCACTTTTGATCAAGAACATTCAGATTAAATCAATATAGAAATTATACCCAAATATTCATAGGGAACTCAGGTTCTTGAATTTTACTGTCACATTAGGATTAACAATGCATTAATTTTCTGTATTCACACTCACTTTGACCAAAATCGATTTTTTATGAGTGTTAAAACTATACATACTCTTTCAGTAAAATAATTTTATTATTTAGTTGTATTTACCCTGATTTAGTAATTAAGTTCATAAACACAATACATCTGGAAGATGATGTAATACTCTAAGCCTAAAGCAGGATTTGTTGGGAAAAAGAAAATAAACTACCACAAATACTTCATGAAAACTGCAGTTATTCACAAGAAAAAAATAATTGTTTGTAGATAAAAATAGAATTAGCAAATATTTTTAAAAATGTAGTTTCTTATTCGACTCTTGGATACCTCCTTTGCAAGTCTAGAAGAGGCGATTTGGATCCTCAGTTTAGAGTGTGAGAGTAGATGACCCTTTCTTTTTAACTGGACCTCAGAAAAAACTGACGTGAACTCCCCATTTAGCATCCTGTGGCACTCATCTACTCATTCTCGTGGTTACAAGCGGGCTTTGTTTTTAATCTTTTGCATTTAATAGGATCCTAGAAATTGACCACATAATACACCTTTAATTTAAAAAAAAATCAAATAAGAGTTTGTTACAAAATTTTTTAAAAGGAAACTACAGTGAAAATAATTGGAAGTATGAGGGCATGGAAACTGTTGATAATAACAATTGATTTCTACGGAATAATTTTGACCCCTAAAATGTTACACACACACACACACACACACACATTTACTACTTAAGGACATTTAATTAAATCAAATTTCCTATTCACATTCAATGTGTTTAGTTATTACTCATTGTTAACATTTCTACAATTTTAGCTTGCCATAAAATCGTTACAAGGTAAATTGCAAGGGAGGTCTTCTGCCTTAAGACATGTAAATTCAACATGCATTAGAGGTACTACTCTGCCTTCACATAAGTAATTCTAAGAACATTATTACTAGGGTGGTAAAATGAATAATATTGTTCTTAGGTCTTAATATTTCAGTAATTAAATTTAGGGATCTTTCTGGTAGACTAATCAGTTTGTGTCCAAAATGTGTAGTTACTGTAATGTGTTTTTTTTTTTCATTGAAAATGTGTGCAGATATACTTAATACTTCACAATAACGTGAATCTTAATTCTAAGCACAATACCAATAAGCAGTAAGAGGGATCATAAAATGAACTAAATGAACTCAGGGAGTACTTTTCTTCCAGAAGTACAGTAGATGGGAATTTACAGCATGAGGTAACACACTGCATGAGTGATGCAGGCATAGTATTAAAGTAAAGTAATTAGAGGACGTTTCCTAAGAAAGAGCAGAAAAATCAGTCATTTATATAGTGCGTTTTAGGTTCTGTAAAGTGTTATGAAATGCATTATGTCAAGAATCAACAAACGGCTGTCCCCAAGCCAAATCCACCATATCACTTAGTTTTGTAAATCATTTTTACTGGAAAACGGGCATGCCCATTTACTTATATATTGTCCAGGAGTGCTTTTGCAGAACAGTGCCCCAGCTGAGTAGTGCAAAACAGACCAGACAGGCTGCAAAGCCTACAACGTTTGTATGTATTCTTTTACAGAAAAAAAACATAGCTGGGCCTTGCATTATGTTGTTAGAGTAATAGCAAAATAAATATTGAATTATTTTACAAAAGAGAAAAATAAAAGAGGCTTTGTTGTTTTAACAAAATGGTAGCATATGAGTTGATGCTCCTTTTTATTATTAATAATCAGATATGCTGGATAAAGAAAATAACTTAAAGTACACAGGCCAATCTCATGAAACATAAAAGAATAACCACAGATTCTAGAAACAGTGTAATGCATGGAAACCAAATAAAAATGTGCAAGCTAATATTGGACACTTATCCAATATTAATGGATAAATGTCCATTAATGTCCTACCCGGAGCAGAAGGTTCCAGTAACATATTTGAACATATGTTAACACGTATAAAGATTTAGGTTTTTATAACAATTTTTGAGCTGTTGATGAATCTGCCTTGTTATGATGACAGGCAAAGAGGTAAACCTGAAACCAATTTTATAAAACCAATGACCTTCACAGGAAAACTAACAGTAAGAGTAAAAATTATATAAAATAGTAACAGTCAGCAAAAACAGAAAGAGGCTCACTGACTAGAAATTAATATCATTAAAAAAAAAAGCCTCATTCATCAGTAGCAGATACATTGTAATATCTGGCAGGTATTACATAATATAATTTTGTAGATATATTTCTTTGGGAGCCAAATATACTAGTTTTGAATGTGTTTTTATCTAGTTTTTCTGTTGACAGATAATGAAAGTATAAATTAGTTGTATACATAGAAAAAGTTGACACAGTTGTCAAGATTAGTACTAAAAACAATCTACTACTACTAGAAACATTATTTAAATATTTTATACAAAGTGATGTTGCTTCCTGCTTCCCCTCTTCTTCCAGTTTCTGCAACAATTTTCATAATCAACCTTTTTACGTACCTTCAAGAAAGGGGAAGGAGAGTGTTAATTGCTTTTAAATTCACCTCAAATCTCTTTTATTCTGTTGGAACCTATATATAAATGAAGACTTGGAATATTCAAGTTTGTTTTCTACCTTTTTATATCTAACTTGCTGTTATGAGAAATCAAATGCTGACTACATAGAGAAGAAGTAATAGAATAAAAGAAATACACTAACAAATATACAAATATGCACACGTGTGAATGAACATGTGTATGTAGGTATATATATAAAATCATTGCATGAAAAACATATATTTTTTTTCATGGTTTCCAAAACAAAGTGAATAAACTTCTGCTAAATTTGCTCCACTCATTTGAAAATGTCTTTTGAAAATAATAAAGCCATTCAATTTAAAAATAGCATTTTTTCATTTCAGTAACTTCTAAAATACTTTTCATTTTCTATTTTAATAAAAGAGATTTCACAAAATATTAAAAAATTTTGCCAGAGGGACAAAATGTACTGTAAATATCAGTGACAAATTTTAATTTTCAGAGATACGTATTGACTACCTGTTGTCATTATTAGAATCTCCAAGTATAATATTTTCAGTTATTACTTTTATTGACATATATTGTGGAAACTAAGAAGACATTACACTATAGGATTTGGTAAAATTAAATATCCCTAAAAGAAATCATAAAATTGAATTTTTAAAAATTAGTTATATGGGGAAAATACAAATGTGCTATTTTAAGAGATATTAACCTGCCACGCAGTGCCTACCCAATTTTAAGCTATGGCTAGTTTATCATACCAGTAAAAGTTTTGCTATATTTTTAGTGACTATTGTCCCCTGTGCAAAAGGGGGCGGAGTACTCTGCACCGGGATGTGTCACGATCAAGTGAGACTGGATACGAAAGTGTTTTATCAAGGGCCTTGTGAACAGAAAGGACAACAAATACCAAAGTATTGTTAATACTGAGATTTCAAAAGTATTAATGCAATTTGCTGATCACTTTCTGATTGGAAAGTGTTTCCATCAATATCAAAATATGTTTTGCGATAGGATCATCTGTACTTGTTTGTGAGTACACGACCAAAAATAAAGTTAAAGCTTGGGAATGGCTTAGTTTAGCACATAAGACCCTTATCCACTCTTAGTTTGCAATTTGCACCATCCAAGCCACCAAAACGGATTGTTTGTTAAATAAAAATATGTGGTCTAATATACAATAGATGAAATATTGCATTAATTGTTATGTTTTCTAACAGAAATGAATTGTAAATTAATTAAAGGCATGCATTTAAAATAAAACTATAACATACTGGAAAAATTAAAGGTAAACATTTAATTAGCTTCAGTGCAGGTGGATGTTCATGTGTGACATGAAATATAGAAAGTATAAAAGGATATAAAGATAGATTAGAATAGAAAATAAAGCTCATGGAGGTTAAAATTTAAAAAGCACAAAATATCTGTACAGAGAAAATTGATTGGCAGAGAAAATTAATTGGCATAGAAAATTAATAGCTCAAAGCTTACTAATAGTGGCAGTATTGATGTACTAGTTTCAGTTCACTCCTTTAAAAAAATTTTGATTTGAGAGAGAGAGAGAGGTATTGATTTGTTATTCCACTTATTTATGTATTCATGGTTGATTCTTATATGTGCCCTGATTGGGAATTGAACCCACAACCCTGGAATATTAGGAGGACCTCCTGACCAACTGGACTATCCAGCCAGAGCCAGTGCATTCACACATATTTAGAATTTGTGATAACATGTATTTACAAACTTAGAATTAGAACTTTTTTATATGTTCAACTAGTTTTAGAAGATGTTCCCATCTTTCCATATAGTGTTGTGGTCAGCATACAACATCGATACATTGATTTTATCTGGTTAAAAATTATAGACACAAAACAAAACTGTAAAGATGTACACCGATACAAAACAGTAATTATTTTATTAAGTTTAACTGTTAATATTTTCAGCAATGTTGGTCTTTTTATGCATTTTGCAGTTGTGCAAAATTGCTTTACCCAATAACTATATATTCTTCATTTTGTGAGTATGATTAAAACTGTAAATATGCTTTCATTTTGAGAGAAAACAAAATTAAAGGCTCATATCTAACAAATACCTAGGCTTATTAAAATTTCCTGCTTTAGTAAGCCCATAAAAATTAATTATATAAAATTAGTGTGATTGTTGGTGTTATTGAGACAAATGCATATATATTTGTGTTTTAATAGATTTTAAGTCTGATTTAATGAAGTTTTAATGTTACACTCATAACCCACCAGTATTTTGTATGTAGCATGAAAGATAATAATTGGAATATATGGTCTAATTCACATTCAATTAGTGATATATTATTTCATAATAAAATTTTCACTGTTGCTAAATCTTGTAATTTGTAGAGACCATATTCTAATTAGATGTTTAATAATAAGTCAAAAGAATTATCTGGTAAAATATCATAGCTATTTTTATTTCCCTTAGAAAGGGATTATTAATTACTGAATTGATCAAATGCTAACTGTTCAAAAGACTAGTTACTTTATTAGCAACCAGTTATAAAAAAACTCTAAAACTCTTAGTATAATTTAATAAACAAAATATATATTTGATATATAAATATAGCAAAGTATGTTTGATAGAAGCATTGGAAAATTTTTTTTAAGTCCTGTCAACTTCTAAATTATTCATATTATTCATAAAATGACAATATAAAATGGTACCTAGGATTGTGGTTAAACAGGAAGTCGCATGTACTTTTTTGCCTTTGGAGTTTTCATCCACAGGTAATACCAACCATGGGCTAAAAAGAGCACTTTTGCGTTTCCTGTTACAGATTCCCTACGGAGAGAAAACGCTGGTCTCTCAGCAGAGGTGGTTGAGTCTGCAGTGCATAGAGCTGGCTGTGGAGTCTGAAGTTATGAGCAGTCTTTCAGCTGCATGAGGGTCAGCTCTGAACCAGTGGTGTTCGAGGTTCAACTGTAATCATTTTGTTAGAATGTGGAGTGGTAAGTTATTCTTTCTTGTTCTTCCCTACATTAAATTATCTGTGTCTGAAGTATTTTTAATAGTTTGTTATTCATATAGAACATTTAATTATTTAGGGTGAACATTTGTTTATACTCACATAGCATGTAAATAATAAATTGCTTTATTTTAATGCTTAGGTATTGTTAAAAGATAGATTAAGTAAAATATAAAATTCCATGTGCCATTAAATTCAGTTTTGACATGGTGGGTGTGGGCAGAATTCAAATATATCAAAGTATTATTTCTAGATGGATAATATGCATGTTTGAAGTAGTGGCTTTGGCCATCAGTATTATGATTATAGATCCTGTGGATTATTGATTGAAACATTTTCTCAAAGCTAAGAAATTGCCACAAAATTACATTTTCTCTTGGAAAGAGTATTATCATAAACAAGACTACTAACAGTAGAAAATAATGCTAGAAAATATAGCATAGAAAACAGTAATTATAATGTAATATGTCTTCTCTCCATCCTGCTCTGGCTGGTGTGGCTCAGTGGATTGAGCACCAGACTGTAAGCAAAGGGTGGCCTGTTCCATTCCCAATCAGGGCACATGCCAGCAGCTCCCCAGTAGGGGGCACACCAGGGATAACCACACATTAATGCTTCTCTCTCTCTCTCCCTCTCCCCCTCTCTCTAAAAATAAAATCTTAAAAAAAAAAAATGATGGGCATGTCCAACAGTGTGGAGATAGCTGGGAGGAGACAGTATAAGGGGACTAAATGGTAATGGAAAAATACAATAAAGATTAGATAAATATATATATATATATGATGAGCACTTAAAAATTAATAATAAGGAAACAAAAATCCAGTTGAAATGGGCAAGAGATCTGACCAGACAGCTCAGTAAAGAAGATACACAGGTAACAAATATGCATAGGAAAAAATCAATATCATATGTCATAGGAAATTGCAAAGTATAATGAAACATCCCTATGCACTTAGAATGGCTGGAATCCACAAAGGAACACCACCAAATGCTGGCAAGCACGTGGAGCAGCATTCAATTCCATGGATTGCTGGAGGAATGCGAGCAGTGCGGTGACTTTGGAAGATACTTTGGTCGTTTCTTATAAAACAAAATGTAACCTCACCAGATGACTCAGTCACTGTTCCCCAGTTTCGTTTAAAATTCATAGCATATTGCTATGTGGAAGAAGACAGTCTAGAAAGGCTACATGACCCCAAGTACCTGACAGTTTGGAATAGCAAGACTGTAGGAGTTAAAGACAAGTAGTTGCCAGCAATTTAGGATTTGGGAAGGTGGTAAGCGATGTGGATGGTGCTGGATTAGACGGGACACCCGTAAAAACTCATTTTCTAACTCGATACAATTCTAGTTGGTTACGTAAAGAAGTAGGTACAGATATGTGGACTTATACAAACCTTAGCCTATACACACATATTCTTCCACTCTGTCAGCTGAGTGCTGCTGCACGAAACGGCATCGCAGTAGCAAGCAGCATGCCTAAAGCCCAGATCTTGATTTTTAATGCTATTATTTAGTTAAAAAATGAGGACACTTTGTAGGAATGCTAATTTGGGGGCTGGGTAGCAAATACACAAGCTAAGCCTTGCTCGTGTTGTGGTGTCAGAAAACAAGGAAAAGCTTATCACACACAGACATGCGCACACAGCCCTGGGAGAGAGGCATCTTTGCGCGTCGTTACAGAGCACTCTGCCTCAGTCTTCTGTCTTTGAGCTCCTAGTGTCCAGCAGGGGCCTAACAAATACTTGGGGGTTAACAAGTATTTTTATAAAAATAAATGAATAGATGGATTTACTGATTACTATTAAGAACTTCAGGTATTTATGTAAATACTTTGATACTTTATAAGCTTCTATTTTTCACACTTATATCAAACTACTTAATGTATTGTTTCCTACAAATCCACAGGTTAAAAATAAATTAGATAATTCAATGGAGAAGTTCACTTTTCTTAGTCATAAGCAGCTGTAATTCAAAGTATCCTATTTTTTTCAAAAAAAAATACTATGCTATGAATTTTTCCTATGAGATTTTGTATTGGGTAAACATTTTGACACACTGTATGGTTGTTTGTATGTGTTGTTTTCAGCCAGATTTTTTTTAAAAATTATATATGTGAAATGCAACACAGTCAATGAGGTCAACTTACATGGACTGCAGAACTTATCTCGAGTTCTCTGACCAATACCTCATTTATGTTAAAAATGTGTGAGGTCTCTTCTTTGCTACACAATTTCAAATTCTTCTATCATAATTTTAATAAAGACTGTCAAATTTGAAATAGTTATCATCTCGTGTTACTCTCCAATAATTAAAAATACCAATTACTTTTTCAAACTATATCTGAAAGCTCAACTTTCCTGATTACATATTCCTTATATCATTATCATATTTTAAAACATGTGTCCATTTTTTTTTCTGAATGTAGATACAAATGCAAAATGGCATGAAAATTACCTCATAGATTGCCAAGTTCAATGAATATTAGTTTTCTGTTTCCTTTGTTAAATAAACATATAAGAACCAATTTCCTAAACTTGTCATTATTGAAATATATTAGAATAAGATATCTCATTGAAATGTTAACATGTTATTGAAATATTTAAATATAATTTTCTGAAATGTTTAACAATCAGAGAAATTTTAATAAAAATACACTGCACTCTTGGTGTATGAAAGCTTTCCATTTTATTGCAGAAATATGTGTATGTATTTAAAGAGAGTTATTGAAGAAGACGTTTTTGTCTCTTTACCTCCCTCCCTGCATTTCTTGAGCAGCGCTGAATGAGGCCCAGAGCTGCTGCTGACTTTCTGGGTCAGCCACTATTAGCCTCTAGGAAGACTCAGGACTTCTGTGGTTGTATCATTGTGGCATCCGCTCTATGTCCTGAGGCAGGATCAGGAGACAAAAAGACAGGACTCACCTTGAACCACTAAAGAATTCTTCTTTAGCTCACAGAAGAATTAATGGTTTTATTTTACCAGGGGTAGTTTATAGAAGAGAGATTGCTTGCGATTGTCATTTAAAGATCTTTTCCCCTGACACAACACTTAAAAATATGTAAGAATTAAGAAATATCTGAATCATAGAAAAGTTAAATTGTACTCAAAGCTTCGTCTGATAACCAGAGTAACTCAGCATTAGAAGAAAATTGTTTCTGTTGCCTCAGATTATATGGTATAAATGTTAGTACACCATGAAATAAAATAAAGAGAGGTGTGCTTGTCAGGTTGCTATTTCTTACTCTTGTTTTTTGTAGCAGCATTATGAACTCATCAAATGTAAAACAGAATAAGAGTATTTACAATATACCAGAATACTTTTAGTAATTCCACCAATAATACCTTCAAGCTCAGTATTTTGGCACTGCTTAGGAATTTCCATTTCTTCATACTTTCTCCACATTCACCTTGTTCTAACTTGTCTTCAGTAGCTGTTAATGTGATCCAAGTATATCCATCTTCGGGGCGTGATCAGCCTTACAGCACTGGGTCACAGCTAACGTGACATCAATGCTGATGGATTGACTGCATTTCACTGCCTCACTGGTGTTGATCATGTCTCGTGGTGTGATGTAAAGGCTGGTTCACAGACTCCTCATGAGCCCGCTCAGGAAGCTGGATGGATGCCTGTGGCCAGTGCAGCTGTCGGAGGCACAAAGGAGAGGACAACACCATCACTCTGAAGACCTGAGAGTGGATGACACGGATTTGAAAATTATTTCTTCATTTATTTTTTTAAACTTAGAGACCTATTTCATTTCTAAGATAGTACTTCACCAGTTGCACTATTACATATATTATATGCATTGTATTGTTTTAGTGTCTGTTTGTATGTACACACACACACACACACACATATCTGAAAGTCCCATGATACAAAAACAGCAGATAGTTGTTTTAGGTATGATGTTATTGTTTTGAAGGTCAATAAATTTATATGAAAGTTTCTTTTAACTTGTACATTTATAAAACATAACTGAGCTGAATTTTTATTGCTGTGCATTCTAATAAAATTTCCCCCATTGCTTATTTCCCACTGAGTTTGAAAAGAATAGCCTTTTGTTATGATAAAATGCTCTTGTTCTGTGTGGAGAAAGATGGTACAATTTTATGAAAATGCAATGTATGTTAAGAACATAAACCAGTCCATAACGGCTCCCCGTTAACATGCGGCTTTTCTCTGTTCACCGTTTTCTAGAAAGTTCACCTTTATAGTTGGAATATTTCATCCTGGTCTTAAAAAATGTCTCTCTTTATAAAATTTCACTTATGTCAGAGGAGCTGTTTTCTAAGTAAGGAAATGAGGAGGAAAAGCCACTTCTCTCTTCCCTTAAAGGAACTTTTTCACGAATCAAGTCTAAGTGGCAAATTCTTTCTTCTACAAGTTTGTTCACGAGGATAAAGTCTTATTCCAGTTATAAGAAATGGCTTGTGACAGTTAAAGTGCTGGCTAATTTACTCCAGGATAAAAATCTCCAGTGAAGTAAAGCAGATTTCTTTCCCGCTTACTGTAATTAATTCAAAACATCACTTATACAATAAGAAGAAGCTATAAAACTTTAAAATAATTTTACTTTGCCTATAATATTTATGCAACATTAAAATATATATTTATATGTAGAAATATAAGGATAAATTTTAATAAAATTGTATTTAGAAAAATATTTTAATAAACTTAGCAGATTACATGTATATAATTATTGAGCATAAAAATGAAGATGAAATGAATTGCTTTTAAAGTGATATAATTAAAATTTAACATGTAATATAATTAAGGGAGACCTTTAAGACTAAAATGTCATTGGGTGAATGAAATATTCAGTGACCAAAATGGCCTTAGCATTCCCCTCAGAATGGCTACACTTTAGATAAGTTTTTGTCCGACTGTAGACCTCTGACCTTCCTTTTTAGAATGTGTGCTTTAGATGACTTACTATTCCAACACTTTTCTCTGCCCCCCCCACATTTAAAATGTATATAAATCTCCTTTTGCCAGGTTTAAAACCCAAGAAATATCTTTCTTAAGGACCTGAGAGCTAGTCCTTTGAAATGTAATTATCAAGAAAAATATATCAGAAGCCCCACCTCTCAGGCTATGTGGGAGGCGTGAGCCGACCTTCCCCAGGTGCCAAGTGGCAAACACAGACAGGCTGATCACAGACGAGAGCACTTTCAAACTCAGAAATAACTCCAAGTGCTACACGCACCCCATGATCAACTGATCCCTCCACAATATGTTCTGCAGTACCTTTCTACTTGCTTACCCCAGCCCTTAAAAACATTACCCTTAACTTTTGTTTCAGTGGAGTTAAGTTAAATCTTGAGTAAGATCTTCCTTGCCTATTTGACTTTGGTAAAATGTAATCAATATTAGCTGTACAGGAGATTCAGAGAGAAGCAGTATTTTTTTTTTCTTTCTATGGTAGTGAGTGTATGGGTGTGTAATTTGATATAACAAATTTTATTTGCCTTTCAGTTACGAAGTGATTTTGGTAGCTTAATTAAAGATTTGCTTCAAGAGACATCTACATGGTTTTGGAACCATGGTATCATCTTAGGAACTACTAGCCTGAGCTAGCCTGGTGGAATATGTGGCAGACACTGATTAGAAGAAAGCTCATTGGTTTTCTAACCTACTATTAGTTTCCTAAAAAGTCTAGAACAAATGTTCTCCAAGAAAGTGAGAAAGACCAGCCAAGACAAACAGAGCAACCTACCCAACCCACAGCTGATCGTCGGTGCCTGTGTGAATTCAGATGAGACCAGAGATCTTTTCAAAAATCAACATCCAAGTATGATGTTGTTGTTTGTTTGTTTCTAACTCGAAATGTCGGTCTTGCATTTAATAAAAATAAACATGAAAAAGTGTGATATGGCATATGCATCATTTTATCTAGTATGATGTATAGTAATACAGAATTCTATGCTGTGACACAATCTTAAATATTACCTGGTATGTATATTTTAAATAACTATTAATTGCATGTGAAAGTTGTAAAATATGACAATTATAATTTCTCTCCTAGAGATAAAAAACCTCCACCAAGTTGAAAGATTCGATCTGGTCAGTTATTAAGGATACCATGATGAAAACAGTAGTGGTTCTTAGATATTATAATATGTTCAAGAAAAAACTAGGTCACTACCTATTTATATAAATAACTATTTGAAAAAATATTGCCTAGTTTTTAAAAATTTTTCAAGTATATGTTTTCTTTCCCAAGTGGTTTGCTTTTGAAAATGAGAAACACATATCATTAACAAAGAAAGTAAAGATGTTATATTATAGTCCAAATGTAGGAAAAACTTACTGTAGCCAAAGGACATTTTTCAATTTAAGATTATAGGATTGCATTTAGAAACAGAGTGTGAACACATAGTTTTCCCAGGTCAGCCTCTTCTTTCTTTATTCTGACAATGCCCAAATGAGCTTTGTGCTTTCTACTTTGTAACAAAGACAAATTCCTTCGGTCCCATGCTCATAGATGTAAGACTATAATGAAACTCAATGTCTATTAGCTAGGCCTCATATTACAAAGATGGGTCACTCCAACCAGTTTTTAAAAACTTCCAGAGCAGTTAGATAGCACCCCGTTTTGTTTTCTTGACTTGAAGTAATATGAGAAGTGATAAAATTACAAATGAGTATCAATCAGATAATTTTTGTGAACATTGAGGGAACTACTCAAAAAATTTTGAATGTAGTCTATTTATGTTGGCAAAATATACTTTAAGAGATAGAAATATTCAATTTTCATAAATTAACATGCTAAAAGTATGCACTGGATTTTGCTTTGATTTTAAATTTAAGAATTTAGTAAAGTTTTTCTCCATCATACGACATTTCAGGACTTTTGTGTAGTGTAGTGCATGTATGCTAAAACTGGATGGCAGTACCCCCAAAATTATGGAAGCATGAAACCATTATTAGGTTGCCTTGTGTTTTCTACGAGTTTTTTTTTTGTATGTTTCCATTACAACTTATCCACAGTATACCCCTCTCTCCCCCGCAATCACCGCACTTGTCCATGTCTGTGAGTCCTTTTTCCTTCCTGCCCAGTTCCTCCACTGCTAACCTTCCCACACCACCTGTCAGCTGGCTCTCTGCAGAGTCTGTGAGTCTGTCTCTTTTTTGCTTGTTAATTCAGGTTGTTCATTAGATTTCACATTTGAGTGTAATCTATGATATTTGTCTCTTGTTGGCCTATTTCACTTAGCATAATGTTCTCCAGTTCCATCCATGAAGTCACAAAGGGTATTTTTTTTTCTTTTTTACAGCTGAGTAGTTTTCCATTGTGTAAATATCTCAAAGTTTTTTATCTACTCATCTACTGGTGAACACTCGGGCTGCTTCCATATCTTGGTGATTGTAAATAATGCTGCAATAAACATAGGGGTGCTTATATTCTTTCAAATTAGTGTTTCAGGTTTCTTTGGATATATTCCCAGGATCACTGGGTCAAAAAACAGATCCATTTTTAATTTTCTGAAGTATCTCAGTACTGCTTTCCACAGTGGCTACACCAGTCTGCATTGCCCCCAAAAGTATAAAATCGTTCCTCCTTCAGCACTTATTTGTCAATTTACTAATGATGGCCATTCTTACAGGTGAGATGTGATATCTCATTGTGGTTTTGATTTGCTTTTCTCTGATGGTTAGTGACATTGAGCATCTTTTCATAGGTCTATCGATCATTTGTCCTATTTTGAACTTCTCTTTGTCATATGACATTCTTCTTTCTTTCTGATACCTTATATATAGTTTTCTCTTTGAAGATACGATTATGTTTAAACATAGGTTTGCTCTTTGTGGCGCTTTTCATGACTTAGAGTTTCTTGCATTATATACCTTAATTTCCTGGAAATTAGTTATTGTCTCATAATAATATCAAGATTAATTACATATACAATGCATATATTATACACTTTCTATGAGTCAAGTATTGTGGTATCTTTATTGCATAGATTCACTAATTAAACTTTTTATTTACTTATTTATTTATTTATTTTTATTGTTCAAGTACAGTTTTCTGCCTTTGTCCCTACCCTTCCCCACCATCCCAGCCCTCCCCACCTCTCTCCCCTGTTTCCACGCCCCCCTTGTTATTGTCCATGTGTCCTTTATACTTGTTCCTGTAAACCTTTCACCCTTTCCCCCGACTATTCCCTCCCATCTCCTCTCTGGTCACTGTCAGAGTATTCTCAATTTTAATGTCTCTGGTTATATTTTGTTTGCATGTTTGTTTTATTAATTGGTTCCAGTTAAAGGTGAGATTATATGGTATTTGTCTTTTATGATAGTGAAAAAAATCAATGATGCTAACTTAAATTGGCATCCTGGAAGGAAAGATTTTCACTGAACCACATGGCCAAGTTCATTTTATTTAGCATATATGTAGAATCTGTCATGTGTCAATTTATTCACTCATTTATTCAATGATTTGAACTCACAAATATTCACTCATTTATTCAATGTGACATTTGTAAGAGGTTAGTCATTATGATTACTGTACATATTTTACAGGTAAGGGCAATGAAGCACTGAGAACCACACAGGTGGTCTGAGAGCAGACATCTCTAATCAATGGTGGAGCACAGATCCAGCCCTCCATGGGCTGACCACAGAAAGCCTGCATGCCCTCACCCACCAGGCTCTGCAGCCAGTCTTGTCCTAGTTCTGGCAGAACAAATGCTGACCACAGCTGGCACCAAGGAAGACCCAGGCAGTATATTTGGACACTGTTGTTATATAAAGATTGAAAGGTTGGGGAGGGAGAGTCAGAGGCATATTTACATTTCCTTTTACAAATTCTTGGGACTTCTAAAAAAGAGAATGTCCTTTGTTAGATAGTGCACTTTAAATTACTCTGCCATCACTTAAGAGATTAGAATGATACAGCTTTAACAAGGGTTCAAGTACACTGTATGGGAAAAAAGAAACAACTTTCCTTGAAATTACTTGGGCCTTTCATTTGCCTCTAATGAGAGAGAACTCGATCTGATAAACATATGGACTCAAGTATGGCATAAAAAAGAGACAAAAAATGCATTAGCATAGGGAAGATTCTCGGAAAATGCAGAGACTAATCATCAAAGGGAAAGGTGTCACACTGAAGTCCCACAGCTCGCTGATAAGTGTCATTGACAGGGAACACTCCTGCCCAAGTACAGATCGGGAACATCTGTCTACTTGAAAGGTTTTCTTATCAGACATTTATTTATACACTTTCTTTTAGTGGAAATGCTTTACTCTTCTTACAAATAACACGTTGTCGAGTGCTACCTATTTTTCTGATTGTTTTTTTTTCTCCTACCCACTCCTTATTTACACTTCAAGGCCTCTTTTGAATCCTACTTTCAGTGCTTTCATATAGTCACAGACTAATTATATATATTTTTCCTGTCTGAATTCTTGTAGAAAATATGTTTGTAGTTTAACGGCATAAATAATGATGAATTTTCTTATGTGATAAATTGTTTAGAATAGCTGCTTAAATAGTTTAATTTTAGCTGGTCCTTTGTCTTATACTACCTTTATCCTTAGATAAAACTAAGTGTATTGCCCATAACAGGTTTTCAAGAAATGTGTATTTTTTTTTAATTCAATAAGGTGACTAGGCATGCTACTGACACTAAAAAAGGTATGAGAAAGTTTATTCTTAAGGACTTGACCAAAATAATTTATCGTAGCAAAACAATGTTCATGTCAATAATTTCCCTAAATGTAGGTGTCGTTGTGGTAGGCAGGGAAGCAGCCCCCCAGGAGGCTGAAACCCGAACCCTCAGAACTTGCCAGTGTGCCATCTTACATGTCTAGGGCTCTGACACTAGTCCCATTGCGCAGATATCCCCCCCCACGCTGGGTCTTAAGACACCAGCTGTGTGTTCCACAGTTCATGTCAATTCTGACATCTGCTGGGAGATAATGTCACATCCCACAGAATAAGGGTTCAGTCTTTCAAAACAGCTACCCACTCCATGGTGAATGTCAGCCTCAAATTCAGTTGTCCCAGTGCTTCTGATCTAAGAACTACTGATCGAGGCTTCCAAAGACTTCCTTTCTTTGGTTCCATTAACTTGCTAGAGCACCTTATAGAACTCAGAGAATATGTAGTTATTAAATTATCAATTTATTATAAAAGAATTTAATTCGGAAACAGCCAGGTAGAAGAGATGCATAGGACAAGGTGTATGGGAGGGGACCCAGAAGGGTAGAAAGCCCTCAGAAGCCTGTCCTTTGGGTTTTTATGGAAGCTTTATCACAGAGTATAATTAATCAAATCATTGGCCACTGGTGAATGAACTCAATTTCTAGCCCCTCTCCCCTTCCTGGAGGCTCCTGGTATGGGAGGAGCGGACTGGAAGCTGCACCCTTCTAACCACGAGTTGGTTCTCCTGGCAACCAATCCCCATCCTTAGATTACCTGGGGCTCTTCAAAAGTCACTTCATTAACATAATAAAAGATACCTGCTCCCATGATATCATTTAGGAAATTCCAAAGGTTTTAAAAGCTTTGTGCCAGAAACAGAAAGGAAGACCAAATATATAATTTTTGTTATAAATCACATGACCACACAATGTCAAAATAGCCTCCAGAAGTGATTAAGTTAAAACCAGCAGATGCACATTGATTTAATCCTGTGTAATAGACAAGGATTTAAAAAACCCGTGTTCTGCCCTGGAGTGGCGTATGGGACAAATATGATGTTGCATGAAACATTAATCTGCCTTCGCATCAAAATAAGTATCACCACGCTATTTATCATCAATAAAGAAACACCACAGATTACCTAGAAAGAGTGAAAATTCAAAAGTCTATCCAGATAAAAATTGCTTTTATATTGATGCCATCTCGAGAGATGTTTCAAATTGGAATTCTTGTTTTTATCACCCTGACATTATTGTTCAGTGGAATGAGCATGAGAAATTGCTCATCAAAGGCAGAAAATTTTGTAAAAGATTGGAATTTAAAACTCATTCTTGGAGTTTTTCCTAATATTGAAGCAATTTTATAACCTGGGTTTGAACTTAAGCTCTCATGGATTTTAGATGAGAATTGTTTCACATTGCTTACACAACAAAATTGGAGGACTAAATGCATTTCTATTGAACTCGTGTGATATTGAAACGGTGTGAAATTTAGATTTTTCAAAGAAAATAAAAATCAATACATTATGTGTATACCCCTATTTTACTGATAAATCTATTTGCATATTATTGCTTAAGTTTATAAGAATTAATAATAGAATTAAAGATAAGCATATATATTAGTTTTATAAAATCTTACAGTTTTGAAAACTGTTATATATCTAATTTCTCATGCATTCTATTCTCCAATCTTTTTTTTTTTTCAAATAGCTCAATTTTGAAGGTCTATGTAAAATACCCATGGAAAACACATTAAATTTAAGATGAGATTTCACATTAATTTTGCAATATTTATATATTATATTTAAGAGGAGCCATAACAATATTGACAAACTATAATTAGTAATATATTAAGGATATATTTTAAGATCATTTTCATTAATACTAAATTAATAAGACTGAATACAAATATTAAGAATATAGATGAACTAGCTATGAACATGTTTCTTTTGTTTTACTCACATAGGTACAAGTTTTACAGTAGACAATATATGTTCACTCTGTATCTGTAAGAAAATAAGGCTTGAGGCATTGATACGCAAGGCCATTGAAATTGACTCAATTTTAATAACCATTAATTGAACAAATATTTCCTGGTTGGTGTGGCTCAGTGGACTAAGCACTGGACTTCAGACCAAGGGGTTGCTGGTTTGATTCCCAGTTCGGGCACATGCCTGGGTTGCAGGCTAGTTCTTCAGTGGAAGGTACATGAGAGGCAACCTCACATTGATGTTTCTCTCCCTCTCTTTCTCACTCCCTTCCCCTCTGTCTAAAAATAAATAAAATCTTTAAAAATTATTTAAAAAACAAATATTTTTAAACACATGCCAGACAAACTAATTGCCATGGTTGTTATAAATTAAACTAACCCTCAAATAGAGGAAAAGGGAAATAAATAAAGAAGATAATGTCAGCTCTCAAACACTCAGCAATGAACATAAACAGAAGGAAAGGGTTATAAGGGCTACTCATGGAAGTACTTTGCAGAAAGAGGTAAGAGCCACAGCCTGGCTAAAAATAAAACAAGGAAAATTAAACAAACAAGGTCTGTTTGAGCTGAAACATAGCAAGTAGTTGGAAAAAAGCTGGAAAAGGATGACATGGGGCAGTTTACACAGTGTCAGAGGGTGCATTAACGGCACTCAGAGCGCACGGCACAGCTGCACTGTATTATACAAGAAGTCACAAACAGGTCTTAAGCAAGTAGATTACTCGATTTAATTTACATTTTAAGCTAATTGCTGGAGAGTTTTGGGAGTGAGAGAGGCCCATTAAAAGATTATTGAAACTGCATATTTAAAAATCAAAATTCCAAAAAGAGAGTTAACAGAAGATCGGAGGATAAAAACAAATTATTAAAATTGAAGATAAATCAATAGACAATATCTAAATTGAAAGAGAACAAAGAACAATACCAATTTAAAAAATGAACGTGACAAGTGGAATATGGTAAAAGCCAGATCCAGAAGAAGTGTTCTTTGTGGTGTTTCAGAAAGGATCATAATGCTTTGACAGGAAGATATTTCAAAGTATGTTTATTACTTTGGAAAACACACTTATTTATCAGTACAAGAAAAAAGTTAATTTCAAAATATAATTTTATGTCATAATTCTTAATATTTCTCTACAAAAATTATAAATTATATGAAATAACTATATAAATTATCAAACTTCTTTTGATAAAATTAGAATAGGTCCTTACAATTCATGCTCAAATATAAATAATTACTTGGTATTGAATCTGTTTAAAAGGACCCTTAGAAATGCTGGTTTATATTTGAAAGCAATTAATAAAAATACAGACTAATGTACATTTATTGCATTTGTGATTTCAGTTGTCAATAAAGAGCATTATTTTTAATGGCATGATTTATTTTTTCCAAAATAGAGAGTCAGTTTTTGGAACTATTTTTAAAAAAATGGCTTATATATTATGGGTAATTCTGTCAATGTCAGTTAATATTAAAACTGTGCAATATATGCCATCTTCGGATCTAGCAGCAGAGTTACGCTTTAGGCTCTTACACTTTGTTTGAGGCACGAGCCGTTTCTGTAGCATAGGAGACCGTTCCTGATGCGGGGCATGCAATGTATCAAGAGTAAGCATCAGCCAGAATAAACGTCAGTTGTGCCCCGTCTCTCACTGGGACAACAAAATACAAATTCACAAATTTCCAAATGCTCCCCAGGACATGGAAACTTCCTACCTCTCCACACACATATTGAGAACACTGTCTTTAGGGATATTTTAGAAAAATTTTCAAGGGGCTGGAGTACTATAATTTCCCAGCTATCATATTTTAATCTTGTTTCCTCAAACTCATTTAGAATTTAGAATTAAATCCTTTAGAGTTAAATCATTTAGGATTTTTTTCAGATGTATATTGAAAATATGACCTCATTTCAAACAATTTTTAATCATCACCACCAAAACAAAGATCTTCCTCCACCTAGGCTAACAAAAAAATGACTGATTCTTTATTTCTTCTTCTTCCTATTTCCCCATTTTGTTACTGTAGTCATCAACTCATTATTACTAGGAAAGAGAGCAAAGAGAATTAGACATTGGGTTTCATAAACTGGGGATCATGGGCCTGTTTGCTTCACCAGGAAACTAAGCTTCACACCTCAGGTGACCATGGCCTTATTCTGCCAGGGGAGTTAACACTCTTCCCTTTCCTAATCTGGGACTGGGTTGTTGGGGAGAGCAGGGCAAGGAGTCTAATCATAGAGGCCAGTCAGTCTAGTTAGGGGATGGACCCATCCAAAAACCCAAGAAAGCTTGGGAAGTTCACTGATCATTCTGTAAAAGTACCCAGTGCATCCCAAGTCCAAGCTAATATAATTCCAGGGGAACAGAGCCCCCGGCTCTGTGTGTGTGTGTGTGTGTGACCAGCATCCTCATTCCCTTTCTCTTACCTAGGAACATGAGATCGTGTGAGTCTAGCAGCTACCAGGGCCAGTGCAGTTGATTTCATATGAAGCAGAAACCCTGGACATTGGCTTGTTTGTTTTAGCTTTGCTGAAGATAAGGTTTGACTTTTTCCATGTTCAATAGCATGAGATGGGAAACACAAAGGGCAGCTTCTATTTGCACCCAAATAAACCATGCCACACCACCGTCTCCTGTGTGTGGATCCTTGGAATGCTTTCATCTCAGTCCCGTGGAGGAGCCGATTTCCACTGGCCACAGTTTGACCTCCAAATCAATCTTCAAAAAACAAAACAAACAAAAGGAGGTTTTGAAAAAATGACTGTGTTATCTCTCTGCTGTCATCTTTTAAATGTCTCTTATTCTACTTGGAATGAAGTGATATATTCTTTCTTTGGTCTGGAAGTGTCTACAAGACCCGGCCTCTGTCTGCTTCTGTCTAATGTGCCCTTCCACTCATGCATTGGCCATAAACAGGTTGTCCTTGGCTTGTTCCCTCCACCCTTCTTCACCCTTAGCTTCCTAGAATCTGCTTCCCTAAGTTATGTGAATGGATAAATCACTCGTTTCATCAAGTCGGGTCGAACAACTCTGCTTTCTATCTAAACCAGCAGGAACATGATTTTCCTCCTCAGATTCTATTAATAACTAACATTATATTATGTTTATTCAGATTATACATTTATTTATTTAAGTTATATTCTGTTTTCTTCTCTAAAAAGCAGAAAATCGGTCTGATTTTTATGTGCTGTATCCCTGGAACATAGATTACTCTAAAAAATAGCATGCACTCCATAAATGTTAAGTTGATAAATAAATAATATAATAATCTCCTTTCTGCAAATGTTAGGGAAAATATTTAAAGTTAATGAATATTGAAGGTTATAAGGATATTTTCTTTGAAATGATTTTCAATCTTACTACTAAGAAAAGTTCTTTCTTTTACTTTTCCAACTTGGCTACACAATATATCATTTATAATATCAAAAGTAATATATAGTTTTGGTCTCAAGAAGAATTTATTCCATGCTGAAATCCTTAGTCTGAGAGCTGCTGTTTTAATATTTGCTGAAGCAAACCTTCTAAGCTTCTTCTATTGGAATGCTATTTTTTTAATGCTGCATTTGTATTCTTCTTTAAATGAGCAAAGGGAATAATCTATCTACAAAAGACTCGCAGTAACCAAAATGCCAATGGGAAAATGAATATTTGTAATAAAATATTGAAGTGTATTACTTTACATTTTGTGTTGTGTGATCTGTAATATAAATATGCCTGTCTGGGTATTAAAAAAAGAGAAAACACTGAAAATATCCTTAGGGTCATATACAGGTAATGCAAAGTCAATAAAATTGTTTTACTAACCATTTTCAGACTTCCCAAAGGTTCTGGCACAGAAAGTTAAGTTTTCTATAAAATGAGAGAATGTGTTTAATGAGAGAAATTGAACCTGTGAGTGATAAGCCTCTGATATCAGAAGTTGCAGTATTCTAATCATGACTTCATCATTTCATTTACTGGAATTATCACAAGATTATAATTATTTAACCTTCCAATCATTGAGCTCTCTTACCTGTAAACAATATAATTTTACTTTTTTGCTAACATACACTAACAAGTTGAGGAACAGGATATTTTAAAAATAGAGAAATAATGTAGATGATGTTATGACTCCATTATTATGGAGTTTGTCAGTCCATAAACTTTGGGTAGAGAAGTCCATAATTCAGTACTAATTTGCTAATCAGAATATTTGCTTTATTATTATTATTAATACTGAAGACCTGAAAATACACATTTTATGTGTATTTACATTGAAAACACTGAAATCAAACTGAAAAATCTAAATAATTTTAATATGCATTTTAACTATAGGTTTATTTTATTATCTGATTTTTACTTAGCTCCCTGAAAATCCCAACTTTCTTTCTGGAATTTGAATAACTTAATTTACTTAAACACCACGAGGAACAATAGGAGTATGGCAATTTCAGGTTTTATACTTTGTTTTATTTTTGGTTTACTGCTTAGAATTATCATGCCTGTGCTCTATGCCAAGTTCATTAATTTGTACTTTTGTCAGTGAGTAGCTGAGATTTCAGAAATACGTACATAATATTTATTGCAATCCTTTTTAAAGTGTGTGTCCAAATTTTACAGTTAAACTATTTTTTTTTCTCCAGAAGAAAAGACCTAGACCACAGTGGGCACACATGCTTTGGTGCACGTCATGGGTGTGTGTTTGCATCGTGGGCCATGGTCCTTTTTTATCATGTCAAATGTTGACAATACATAGCAGCGATCACATTTAATGCACTCTATCAATGCACAAAAAAATAAAAAGTCTGCCTTGAAGATTCTATCACCAAATATAACTTAATAGTAAAGCATGAATTATGTTTGTCAATATTCATGTATTATTAATATGTATATACCCATCAATTATATTACATTGATACATATATAATATAGTAATAATAAATAATACATATCACCAAACAAAAGATAGATGTTAGTATTAATATAATTAATTATATATTAACCATTAATTGTTATTACTAATTATATATTGATTATTTTTAAAAGCTATACTCAGACTGAGAAGTTTACATTTATTTTCAAATCGAATTATTTATGATTTT